>PVIA01005389.1:0-116389 GCA_004024845.1 Tonatia bakeri
ATACAACTCATCAGCCACACCAAATATGTGTGTGTTTCTTTGTCTCCAGTTATGAAAATGGAAGCCCCATCCCTGAAGGTTGGTATGTTGTGCTTCATCTGTGTCCTTAATGCCTAGAACAGTGCCTGGCATGGGACAAATGTTTAGTAAATGTCTACTGAGTAAATGAATGAAGTCTTCATCCTGGAGATGTGTGTACACCCCTTACTAAAAAGGAGTGCAGGACCAAACATGTGGTCACTGTATATCATCAGTTAACTTACTATGAATGCCTCATGATAAACAATCACAGCACCTTAGTGGAGTTCAGCTAATCTGGACCAGGCTCAGTCACATATCTACGGTCAGTGTAGGGTAGCTGAGCAGTTCTTCTCATCTTGGTGGGCTTGCTGACATGTCTGACAGCTGCCTGATCTAGATGGCCTCAGCTGGGACCCCGAGGATCAGTCCACTCTGCTCCATGCATTTCATCCCATAAGAGACTCTCCTGGGTATGTTCCGACGGTGAAGGCAGAGGAAGAAGAGCAAACAGAAACTCTAAAGTCCTTTTCAAGCCGTGGTGTGTATTATATTTGATAACATCCCACTGGCCAAAGTCAGTCACATGGTCAAGCCCAAGGAGAGCATTACTTAGTTATGTGATAGAAGACACAGACACAGGAGGTATAACGAGTTGGGACCTTTACTATATTCATTCGGCCACACCGTGAAATCCCAGCGTTGTTGCTCATGGATGACACATCTTGTACCCCACGAGAATTCGCATTCTGCCTCCGCCTTAGATCCAGTCACTCCAGCTCTGCAGCTCAGTGTCTCGTTTTTAGATTGTGAGTTGTAGAACAGGAAGGGTTGGGTCTAGTTTTTCTTTTTTTTTAAACAACTCATTTTCACATAAAGAATCCAAAATGTAAAAGTTCATAGAAGTGAAGACATTTTCTCACGGCCCTCTACTGGGAACATTTAAGTGTTCTAGAGGATGCTGTTATTCTCTGAAATGTTTGCACCCAAAGCTCGACTCAACACTATCACCCACAGGGCTTGTGTTAAGCAGAAAAACAGCCACCAGCGTGCATGTCCTCATCCCAAGGACATGTAAATATGCTAGAGACCAAGGGATTAAGTTGCACGTGGAATTAAATTTACTTATCAGTTTACCTTAAAATAAAGACATTATCCCAGATTATCCAGACAGGCTCAGTATAATCAAGATAGTCCTTAAAAATAAAAGGGCATCTCCATACTGCTTTCCACACTGGATCTGCCTTTTGACACAGAGATCCCACTTCTGGGAATATAGCTGAAGGAACCCGAAACACTGATTCGAAAGAACATAAGCATCTCAATGTTCATTGCAGTTATTCACAATCACCAAGATATGGAAGCAGCCCAAGTGTCCATCAGTAGATGAGTGGATAAAACAACTATAGGACCTTTACACAGTAGAATACTACTTGACCATAAAAAGAAAGAAAATTTTACTCTTTGTGACAGTATGGATGGCTCTGGAGAACATTACGCTAAGTGAAATAAGCCAGTCAGAGAAAGACAAATACCATATGATTTCACTTATATATGGAATCTGATGGATAAACTGAACTAACAAGCAAAATAGAAAGAGACTCATAGATAGAGTATATGATGACAGCTCAGGGTGGGAAGGTTAGGAGGCGGAGAAAGGGAGCAAATAGGAAAAAAGACTCATGGACATAGACATCAGTGTAGTGATTGTGGTGGGGAGGCAGGGAAAGGGGTTATAACCAGAGTAAATGATAATGGAAAAAATAAAATTAAAAAGAAAGTAAAAGAGCAGCAGGGGAATCAGGTCAGAGTGAAGAGAATTCTAACTTGGGAAGGTGGAAGGGGGTCAGGAGCCAAGGAATGCAAGCTGGAGGGTGACACCTCCTTTACTGGTAGTCCAGTGAGACTCATTCCAGACTGGTGAGCTCCGGAGGGGTAAGACGATAAGTCTGTGTTGTTTTAAGCCACTCAGTTTGTGATGATTAGTTACAGCAGCCTTAGGAAACAAATTCAGAGACTGATGTCCCATAGAACCGAAGTAAAAAGTGAGATGTGTTATTGACAATTGGCCATTTATATCCCATCCATTTTCCACATTGGCCAGTAATTTTTTAAAAGGTGGTGGGGGAGCACCTGAGGAACTGAGAGATGGAAAAGTAGGAGTGTTAAAGGAGAAAAGGCAGGTTACTCACTGGGATTGATTTTAAAAAAGAAGGAGGACGAGGATCCTCGCAGTGGCTCGAGGAGCGGGTGAAGATGGCGGCAGCCGAGGCTGCAGACTGCACCAGGGAGGCCTCCTGTGGCCAAGCAGGAAGCAGCAAGAAGCTCAGCGCTGAGGACGTGACGTCCAAGGATTACTACTTCAACTCCCGTGCGCACTTCGGCATCCACGAGGAGATGCTGAAAGACGAAGTGTGCACCCTCACCTACCGCAGCTCCGTGTTTCACAACCGGAACCTCTTCTCGGACCAGGCGGTGCTGGGCATGTGCTCGGGCACAGGGATTCTCTGCATGTTTGCTGCCAAGGCTGGGGCTGCAAGGTCATCAGGATCGAGTGTTCCAGTATCTCTGATTATGCGATGAAGATCGTCAAAGCCAACCAGTTAGACCAAGTGGAGACCATCATCAAGGGGAAGGTTGAGGAGGTGGGGCTTCCAGTGGAGAAGGTGGACATCATCACCAAGTGGACGGCTACTACTCTCTTCTACAGTCAATGCTCAGCACTGTGTTCTGTGCCCGAGACAAGTGGCTGGTGCCTGATAGCCTCATCGCCCCCACTGGGCTGTGCTGTCCATGACAGCCATCACGGACCACAGTACAAAGACTGCAAGATCCACTGGTGGGAAAAAGTGTATGGCTTTGACATGTCTTGCATCAAAGACGTGGACACTGAGGAGCCCTGGTGGATGTGGTGGGCCCCAAGCAGCTGGTCGCCAATGCCTGCCTCATAAAGGAGGTGGACATCTGCACTGTGAAGGTGGAGAAGCTGACCTTCCCTCTCCCTTCCGCCTGCAAGTGAAGTGGAATGACTGCGTGCCCGCTCTAGCGGCCTACTTCAACGTCGAGTTCACCTGCAGCCACAAGAGGCCCAGCTTCACCACCAGCCCTGAGTCACCGTACACGTACTAGAAGCAGATGGTGCACTACATGGAGAACAGACTACCTGACAGTGAGGAGAGGTGAGAAGTGCATTGGCACCGTTGGCGTGCAACCCAATGCCGAGAATAATCGCAGCCTGGACTTCACCGCTGACCTGGACTTCAAGGGCCAGCTGTGTGAGCTGTCCTATTCCACCAGCTCCCAGACGCGCTGAGACAGTGCCTGGTTTCTCCCACCGCAGCCAGGCCAGCCATACACAGGCTGAGGGGCTGTGGCATTAGGTGGTTTCTAACCCCCTTTCCTCTCCCATCCTCAGAAGGAGGTTTTAGGGGCCTGGGCCCAGGGTGCAGGGAGTTGTGGGGAAGGCACATTGTGACTGTATTTTTCATAACTTATGTTTTTATATGGTTACATTTATGCCAATAAGTCCTCAGCTGAGGGGAAAAGGCAGTTGTTAGGGAGACAATGTGGAGAGTTACTGTGCTCAGGGAGTCCTGCCTCCGCGACCTGTGCCCCACACCCCCAGACGACTCGTTCTGCCTTTGACCAAACCCTGCCCCACGCCGCTCTCTTCTCTAAACTCTGCTGGAGCTTCTAAGTTAAATCACATAAACCTTGTTGGGGACTTGAGATTGAACCCTGCTTGCAGTGATTTGTGTAGCCTGGGTGATACACTCAGGAGTGGAATTGCGGGTGGGCGGGTGTGCACAGCTTCCACTTTACCAGATAATGCCGCCCTGTGTCCCAAAGGTGTCATGGGAATTTGTTAGACCATCCCCTGCGGTAGAGCCCAAGTGGTCTGGTACCTCTGCATTCTCATCCACTCTCCATACCGGTAGGCCTCTTACTTTTTGCCAACTTGGTGTATGCAAATTTATATCTCACTGTGTTTCTAACTTGTTTTTCTCTAACTATAAATGAGATTGGGCACATTTTAATATATTTAGTGCTTTCTTTATATATTTATTCAGATTTCCTCTTCAATAAAGGGTCTATGTAAGTCTTTTGCTCATTTTCTTCTATTGAATTGATACCATCTTAGTGATTTTTATGATTTCTGTATATAAAGTTAACTATAATGGAAGCAAGTGTCTTTTCCCAGTTTGTGGTTTGTATTTTAACCTATTTTGGGCACCCATAGAACTGTGTGTATTTTTGTGATTTAAGAATGATTTCCCTACCCCTGTGGATGAGAAAGGTTTTCTGCCCATACTGCCCTCTAAATTTTTGCACTCTTACCTTTACTAGGTAAGTAATCAGTCTACCTGTAATTGATTTTTAAGCATGGTAATTAGGTGTTAAGTTTCATTGTTTTATGTATATATAGTCAATTGTTCTGGAAAATTTTCCTGAAAGTCTACCTTTCCTTGGTCTATGATACCTGCTAGGAATAATGCTTCAACTTATATGTGAATCAGCTTCTAGCCTTCTATCTGGCATCTTTTTGTATTAGTTATCTCTTGCTGTATAACAAGTTACCTCAGAGTTTACGAGTTTCAAACAACAAACATGTGTTATCTGAGAGCTTCTGTGGGTCAGAAATCTGGACACAGCTCAGCCGGGTGCCTCCGGCACAGTGCTGGGCGTGAGGCTGCCATCAGGGTGTCCGCCTGGGGAGCTGTCTCAGTGGAAAGCTCGCCTGGGGAGGAGGTGCTTCTAAGTTCACTTACGGGTTGATGCTGGGATTGTGCTTTTCGTGGGTCGTTAAGTTGAGGTCCTGGCCCTTTGTTAGCTGTTGGTCAGAGGTCTCCCTCAGTCACCTCTCACGGGGGCTTCTGCATGGGGCAGTTCACCCATGGCAGCCAGCTTCTCACCACACAGGCAAGCAGAGGGAGGATGAGAGAAGCCGCAGGTTTCTGTAACTTAATTTCAGGAGTGCCGTCCCATCGTTCATGTCGAGTGTTAATCAGAAGGATGGCGGTAAGGTCAGCCCGTAGTCGGGGGAAAGGCATTACACAGAACGTGAACGTCAAGAGGCAAGGGTCGCCGGGGGCCGGCCTCTTGCAGGCTGCCCGCCACTCTTTTATAGCCAAACACATTATTAAGTTGCTTAATATCGATCTTCTCCCAGTTGTTCTAAGTGCCTTTTGAAGGACAATGGACGATTATTTTTGTTTTTTAAAAACTGTCCATATTCAAAATAAAAATACAGTAGAAAGGTGGAATAGGCATGCCTTGGAATGGGTTTTTGGAAGTCCACATAATGGACCTGTGGAAACAATAGGGAAAAAGACAGAGATGTGAACTTTATTCAGGTGACTGAGTTCTGTGCAATTACAGTATGTACCAGGTAAGTTTTCTCAGCTAGTTTGTCTCAGTTTTTCAAACTGAGTAATTATCATGGTAACCTATAGGAAACACCTTACATGTTAGCTCATCATTTATGGGACTCTTCAAGACAGAACAAGCACCCGCCATCTCCTTTATCCATGTTATGCAGTTCATGGAACTGAGTGACGCTAAATCCACATCTCCAGTCAATGAAAACGATACTTAGAACAGCATGAGGGGGTTGCATTGTAATAGCTGTTAACATCATGGTGGCTTCTTCATTTAAAGCACTAACATCTGCCAACACACCCTCATGTTTCCCTAGTCAAAAGAAATTCTTAGGAATAATTATTTTGAATTGAATTGATTACCTAAAGATTCACTGTAATATACCCAATTGTTATTTTACTCAATGTCCTAGTTCACAGCTCCCTGCGTACATTCCATGAAATGAAGATGGTTTGAGAGATTATTGAAAGGAATCCATCATCAGTAGAGCATTTTGACCCATTTTACTTTCTCTTTCTTCCTTCCACTTTGTCACGCCTGTGGAGCAGCTGAGGTTTAGTGCTTGTCTGCAGCCAGTCATGCAGAATAGATGGGTTCAGGTTTCTGCCACTGTCACGAACATTGGGATTACAGGCTTCGTAGTTCTTTTTAATATATACTCCTTTTTAAAATTTAACTTTTATTGTATTTTTCCTGTTACCATTTAGTGCCCTTATACCCCTTCTCCCCAGCAATCACCACAATGCTGTCCATGTCCATGAGTCCTTTTTCCTTTTTGCTCAGTCCCTCCACCCCTGAACCCCCTCCCCACTAGTTGTCATCCTGTTCTTCATCTAGTCTGTCTGTTTGCCTTGTTACTTCAGTTTGTTCATTAGATTCCACATATGAGTGCAATCATATGGTGTTTGTCTTTCTCTGACTGGCTTATTTCACTTAACATAATGTTCCCCAGGTCCATACATACTATCACAAAGGGTAAAATTCCCTTCTTTTTTACAGCCAAGTAGTACTCCATTGTGTAAATATCCCATAGTTGTTTCATCCACTCATCTATTGATAGACACTTGGGCTGCTTCCGTATCTTGGCAACTGTAACTAATGCTGCAGTAAACACAGGGGTGCTTATGTTCTTTTGAATTAGTGATATGGGTTCCTTCAGATATATTTCCAGAGGTGTGATCCCTGGAAGGAATCACACCTGGGTCAAAAGGAAGATCTATTTTTAATTTTTTTGGTATCCTCATACTGCTTTCCACAGTGGCTGCATTCCCACCAAGAGTACAAAAAGGTTCTCCTTTCTCCACATCCTCACCAGCACTTGTTTGTTGATGTTTTGATGATAGCCAGTCCAACAGCTGTGAGATGGTATCTCATTGTGGCTTTAACTTGCATTTCTCTGATGATTAGTGACATGGAGCATCTTTTCATATATCAGCCGTTCATATGGCCTCTTTGGAGAAGTGTCTCTTCAGGTCCTTTGCCCATTTTTCAACTGGGTTGTTTGTTTTTATGCTGTTGAGTATTGTAAGTACTTTATAAATTTTGGATATTAACTGCTTATCAGATGTATTGGCAAATATGTTCTCTTATTCTGTGAGTTGTGTTTTTATTTTGTTGGCTATGCAGAATAAAAAGGCACAGGTGTATAGCCTTTTCCTTGGCTATGCAGAAACTTTTTAGTTTGATATAGTCCCATTTGCTTATTTTTTCTTTTGTTTCCCTTGCCTGGGGAGATATATCTCATAAAAAACTTCTGCAAGCAATGTCCAGAGTTCTGCTGCCTATGTTTTCTTCTAGGATTTTTATGGTTTCTGGTCTAACATTTATTCTTTGATCCATTTTTAATTTATTCTTGTGTGTGGTGTAAGAAGGTGGTCTAGTTTCATTTTTCTGCATGTATCTGTCCAATTTTCCCAACACAATTTATTGAATAATCTGTCTTTCACCCATTGTATATACTTGCTTCCTTGTCAAATATTAGTTGACTATAAATGTATGGGTTTATTTCTGGTCACTCTATTCTTTTCCATTGATCTGTGTGTCTGTTTTTATGCCAGCACCAGGCTGTTTTGATCACTATGGCCTTATAGTATAGTTTGATATTAGGTAGTGTGAGTCCTCCAACTTTGCTCTTCTGTCTCAGGATCACTGTTGCTGTACTGGGCCTCTTGTGGTTCCATTTAAATTTTTGCAATATTTGTTCAGACTTCATAGTTTTAAGTGAGCTTCTGAGTTTCTTTATTTCAAGGCCCTGTGTGTCTGTGAATGTGTGTGTATTTGTCCATACACCTGTGGCTGAGATCTAGTTAGCGGAACAGAGCTAAGTTCTAGAGTAACTTTCTTACGTATGTGTAGTAAAAAGCCCTCCTCTTTTGAGGAAAAAAAATTAATAATAATCAAGTAAAAATAAGTGTATCTGCATCTAAGATGCTCAATCTCTGATAACATCCTTTCGGCAAAGCTTGCTATCTCTCATTTTTTGAGAACGAGAGAGGTTCTGTGTAAACCAATGACAGTGCAGTACTCTTGGCAGAGATGTGATGCTTTGTGATGAATTCTAGATCTGATTCCCCACCCAGCAATGCCCCCCAGTGTGTAAGCTCGTGTGAGTACACCTTGGTGCTAAGTTACAGATTCAGAGCGCTAAAGAGGATGGGGGACTCAGAGAGAACCCACAACCAGAGGGCTGGGAAGGTACCGGAGACGCTCCGCCCTCTGTTCACTGCTCGTCGCCAGCCCAGACCGAAGCAGCGGTGTGCATTCGGGATGCTCACCTGAAGAGGTGCTCCCTTAAGTTTATATTTTCCAGAGTAAAATGGAATGATGATCAAGATAGCTTTCTGATATAAAGATAATTTTGTATTCAAAGTAAACTTTTCAAAATCAAGAGATTCTGAGATTCTTTTCTGGGAGTGTACTACACTGCATAATGCATATTCTAAGAAAATTTCCACACATTGATTACATATTTGTTTTTGATAGACTTACCTCCATAGGCCGTATGTTCAGACTTAAAAAAAGATTCTAAACTCTAATTTATCTTGAGCTATGAGCTATCAAACTATTTTATCTTCATCCCTGTTAGCGTCCACTTCAAGCTCTGACAGTGCCTCCGAGCCCTGAGAAAAATTTACACATAAATATTGTGAATCCGTTAAAAGAAGTAGGGAGCTGAGTTGTTTTCATGTCTCTTGAGTTGAATGAAGAGAGATCTTACACAAAAGTTATAATTTAGTGATGAGCTGATGCTGAGCTTTGGTTTTTGATATGATTATTTCTTTTTTCACTTGGTGCAGTTCAAGCCAGAGGGATAGGTGTTCTGAAAGAGAGGGGCCGCCAAGATGGGGCAGGGCATGTCAGGTCTCCCCCTTTGGCGAGCGTCAAGGCAGAGTTACTCAGAATAGAATCTGAAACGCATTTGATCATGCGGCAGATAGTTTAATAATTTATGTTTGGCCTTATTAGGAAAGCCTTGTGTTTGCTCTGCTATCACAAAAATAAGATTAAAAACCAAGATTAGAGTGATTTGTGTGTGTGTATGTATGTTCTAGTTTAAAATATTCTTCACAATTCTAATGACCTGATAGCAATGACATGTGAAGGGGGGCGGGGGGACTAGATGTGGAGAGCATCTGATTTAGAATTGCTAATGCCCGAAAGTGATGCAGAAAGGCTTGACAGTACTTCGCTGTCATTGTGTGAGTCTGTGACAGAGGTTTTAAAATGTAAATGTTCTCCCAAAATAAACGAAAAAGTGTAATTGATTCCAAGTCTAATTTCGAGATTCAGTTACATGCCAGGATACCAATAATGCTAATGGACAATTCATGTAACATTGTTTGCATAGCCTATAAGAACTAGAAAATACTGACATCTTTGGTATGGTGATAATTAGGCAATCCTAGTTATACATTAAAATGCTCCCAATTTGAAGAATAATGGAGAAAGGTAGCTTGTCGCCTTTAATCTCCTGTATGTCCTGGTGTCTGGTAATGACACCAAGCACAGGACTGAGGTCGTCTGTCAATTGCAGGAAGGGAGCTGGCACGAGGAATGTGGTTTCCGGGCCCTGGCAACACCTGCCGGTGTCAGGGACAGAAGAACTCATTTAGAAGCTGTGCTGCAAGATGGGAAGACAGGTGGCAGCTCTCTTACAGGGATATCTTTTATTTGAGCAGAACCAGACCAACTGTTCCTCATTAAAACACATTTTGCAACATGTTCTAATGTGAGCAGATCAAGTATGTGTGCATATGTTCAGAGAAAACTCAGGAATGTGCCATCTACAGGTCACACTTACAAACTCTCAACGTGGCTCGCATCTGCACGACAGGTAATGTGAAGAGGCCATGCCTGACCTGAGGCTGGCTTTTCTACAAGTCCTCTGTAGAGACACGAAAACAACACCATTACTTCCATGAGATTGTGCAGCAGTAAAGTAAGTGTGTTTGGTAGGAATCTTGATCTTGATAGTCATTTTAATAATTATGCAGTGCTTTGATTTTTCTTACTTCTTTATATTACATTATAAATGATAGATTACTACCAAGTCTAAACTTAGTATGATTAAAGCCAAGCCTCTCCTCTACTTCACCATTCTTTCCTACTATCTGTAAACTGGGTGAGTACTTACAGCTGGGATAACTCGTGTTAAGCACTTTTCTCGGAGGCTGGGAGGTATAAAGGAGAGAGCTCATGTAGAGTCCTTTGGGCCCTGCTGGGCACGTGGTGAATGTCCCATAGCTACTTAGAATTTCTGCATAGAGCTTGTCCTCCACCTTTCTTGCTGCATCCTTGTACTTCTGGTTCTGTGGCCATATTACATATTATAATATGCAGATTTTTCATGAGGAGGAGGAACTGCAAGACAGGCTTCTTCTGCATAGCATGAATTTCTTCCATGCCCATCCAGCTCCCTAGAAAAGGATACTTGCAACTGCATGAAAATGTAGCTGTGGAAAGCAAAGGAACAACTAGAAATGCAAATGTCCCTCCAGAGAACCTTGACTGACCACTTTCTAGGAACCCTTTCATTCAGGTCCCTGTTTCCTGAGGCTGAGAGGGCTGTGAGCAAGACAAATAGGGTGGCCGTGGAGGACAGTTTTCTCAGCGGGCAGCCACCTCAGCAGGTTGGCATGAGCTCAAAGAAAGGAGAAGGACTTAGCAGAAGCAGAGCCCCGGAGGCCCCTTGTCTTCCTCCACCAGGAAGCTTCAGGGTCACTAGCCATGCAGTCACCCAGGGGTGCCCTGTGCCCCTCACCTTCTAAGTGTGCATAGCATTAGGCTTCTGCTGGCATGTGTTCTTTGCACAGCTGTTTCAGCTCTGCCTGAACTGAGCATGGTGTCTGGAGGGATAATGCGATCTTGGGGGATCACACATGCCGTGAGTAGTGGGCACAGCGATGTGACCCCCACCCCAGACGTTCATGTCCTAATCCCAGGAACCCGTGAATGTGTCACCCTACACGGCAAAGGGACTTGAACGGTATGATTAAGTTAAAATTTTGAGATTATCCTGTATTATCCATCTGAGTCCATTGCAAATCACAAGGGTGCCTATAAAAAGCCTGTGTTAGTGGCCTTGAAAATGGAGGAAAGGACCAGATACAAGCAGACTCTAGAAGCTGGATTTGAGACCCCAGGTTTGTGATCATTTGTTAACGAAGCAGCTCACAACTCGAGCGCCAGGCTGCTACCTCTGCTGGTAGTTTTATTTCCCACCAGGATGCTACTGTGTATTCATACTGTATAGCATTGGTGATGTTTGGCTTTGTATCCCATTTACCTTATAAGAAATACAAATATAAGTAATACAAAGATAAGTAAATGGCAATTCATATGGAAAGACTGTTTGCACGCACGTGCCTGTGTGTGTGTGTGTAACTAAGGAATATCCTTCCAGCTTATACTGTCCCCTCCCTGGTGCTGGCCCTGGGCATCCATTGGAGAGACAGGCCATGCACCACCACTGACAAGTGCTGTGGTGAGAGCCAGCCAGCAGGCCGCTCAGCCGCCCAGCCCTGGAGCGGGAGCCCCTCGTCCTGCCTGGCTGTGCACTAGCTGGGAGAGACTTTCCTACTGCAGGTCCGGAGTTCCTGAGGCCTGAGAGAACAGTGAGAACAGGAGGCAGGGGTGGATAGTGGACAGAGGGGAGATGGCTGGTTCAGGCAGGGCACAGTGCAAGGGCAAGAATGTTTTATGTATAGTTGCGGAGTCAACAGTGACTTTTTTCCTTCCTTTTTAGTTCCCTTGTAAACAGCATTACAATAATATTGGACATTAAAAGAAAAAGCAGCTAAAAATGGGTCCCTGGCACACCTGACGGTTGAATCCCTCTTCATAATTTGTGGAATCCAGATTTCCCTTCTTATATTGGGATGGTTTTAGTTAAGCACCCTTCCAGAAGTTTTGCTCTAAAGATTGAGGGCCCAGGGAAGAAGAGGTGCTGGCTTCACAGTGGGCAAAGCTTCTCCCTTATGGGCAAGTGTCTGTGAGGATGGCACCCAGGACGGGATTTGATCACCATGGGACTGTAGATGAGGGACATGGGATTCATCTGTCCTTTAAGCCTTCTCCGTTTTCCAAGCCACACTCCTGAAATATAATAAAGTAGGAGCCCTTTACTGAACATTCTGTATCCCAGGCACTCCACCTGGGCTCTGGGAATGCCACTTCTAAGCCTTTCAACAACATCTTAAAGTAGGTGTTGGTATCCCTCCTTCACAGAAGCGCTGGTCCAGGTTAGAGAGCTTAAACCACTTGTCCAAGGTCACACAGTGGATGGATGTCTGCACTTGGGTTCAGTTTCTGGTCTGAGCAGTTGGAAACCTGTGTCCATTCATTGTGCTGTGTGCCTCCTGATGACACGTGTAAGGAAGAAAAATACCTTAAACCAATTAATCATGTTTGAAAAGCAAAATAGTGACTTTGCCATTTTGTAAAAAGAATACCTGCCATTTACATATTCCATGAGAACCAACTACTGTGGAGTATATTAATTTTATTTGAGTTTTAAGTGTTTACGACACTTAATGTACATATCTCATTTGATACTCATAACAGTCCCATGATGTGCAAATACTAGCAGTATCTCCATTTCACAGGTGATTTTGAATGGAGGCAGAAAAGATAGATCATTTGCCCCCAATCCTGGGAACTGGGAATGGACTCCGGAAGTGGCCAGGGTGTTCACTGTGCTCGGGGGAAAGGCCTGTCCCTCCATCCTGACAACACGTCTGTAACTGTCAGAGAAGAAGGCATGATTGCGGCGGACTGTTGTTACCACCCAACTAGACTGAACTTTCTCCACTCTCTTCATTTATCTGTAACTGATTGGAATCTGATCCCTAAAGTTTCTGAACATCAGAGCTGTTTTTTGTTTTGCTTTTGTTGTATATACTTGGTTCTACTGTAACACATTTATTGCTTCAGTAGGATTTGATAAAACTATGCTTTCAAAAATCAGTAGGATGCATTTAAGAATTAGTAAGTTAGAGAGCGCTGAGATTTACGAGGGAAAGAAAGCGCGTGCTAACCACGGTTAACACGTCATCGACACGTCCTTTGTCTGCTGTCAATGGGCAGATACGGGATCTTTTTGACTGAACAAAGGTCATATCCCACCTTGTTTCAGATTCTGTCTGTTTCGTAAAAGGCATTTCTAAATGGAATTTTATTTCTTAAAAATGTTAAGTCTGAGAGCTGATGTCTGGTTAGTTTTAGTAAGCAATAACTTTCTTGTATTTGGTGCAGTATTGTTTAGGCAGTTTAAGGATGATTCAGGTCTTCTGTTTGCTTTCCAGAACTATTTACCATAAGTTTTTCTCTCAAGTCAATCGCACACATTGGGGTGTGTGTTCGTGTGAACTTTTCCTGTTGGTTATGTTTCACCACTTTACCTGTAAACACTTTTTTATTTTCATTACACTGTGGAAATGCTACATTATTTCCTATTCGTGAATGCTGCTTCTAACTCTGGGAATCTGCACTAGTTGTACCTGTAGATATTTGAGCATCTTGGACTTTAGGAGAAAGCCCTTGTGTTTTCTGTGTTTCTAAATTCCTTCTCCTTCCGTGTCACTGCGGAAGTGGCAGTTGAAATGTACAAAACGAGCTGCCTACTGATTACTGTGTCATCTGAGAAACTTTTTTGAATCTAATAGTTTAAAAACATATGATGAAACTCCTTTAACCAAGATTTTGGACTGATAGAAGATTTGTCATGGAAGCAGCCCAGCGCAGTGGAGATGGGCTACATTTTCCCTCTCCTGCTTATCAGGCGCTGCCCTCAGGCGTCAGGGGAACTGGCAGGCACCGCAGGTCAGGGGTGCTTTCCGAGGCTGCATGTGCATGCTGCACCCTCCCTGTGACTCTGATGCAGACCCGTTCACCAGGAACAGGACGGAGGCTCAGCAGCAGAAAACTGTTTATGTAGAATGTTCAAAGGGCGGAGGGAAAAAAATCAACACCCAAGGAAGAGTGACTGAGTTGAACACAAGCACAAGTAATCCACTGTGGCAGTTTCATAGGTACCTTTTATATTTTGAGCAACACTTTATGACAAAATGAGTTGGGAGGAAGTAAGGAAGAAATTTTGAGAAACTATCATCAAAAGTCAAGAGGTTTTTTTCAGGCTGAGAGCACAGACACATTACCTGTACTGCGACTTTGTGAAGCAGAAGGTATTAGGAACCCAACCAAGTGCTTAACGCGTAAGACTCCCCTAGGCCTGCCAAGGTCAGCCTCGCTCCTGGCCTGGCACCAGTGCTTGCCAAGCGGCAGTTTCTTGAATTGCAGGCGCATTACCAAGGACTGGCGTTCAGAATGGGAGGGGGAGGGCAGAGGTGGGTTTCCCAGAAACTAATAGAGCTGAAGTTTCAGGGCCTCACACTTTCAGGGACCCCCTTCCAAGGCCCTCTACCTAATTTTGTGTTCATATTTATGTTTTCTTAAAGAGAAAGCTTCAGGCCCCAGGACGCCTGGCCCCGCTCCTGGGTGAGGGTGTCTGTGAACCTCCTGCAGTCAGACGCCCACGCGCGAGCGGGGCCGTGTATGTGCACGTGCACGGGCACTTCCACGCTGTTCCGAATTGCAACGACAGTTTCGATCCGTTGTCTTCATCAGTTTCTCAAGGCCACATGTCTCAAAAATGTTAAACTCAGGCCTTGACTGGCGCAGCTCAGTTGGTTGAGCGTCATTCCACAAAGCAAAAGGTCATCAGTTCAATTCCCAGGCAGGGCACATGCTTCAGCTGTGGGCCAGTCCCTGGTTGGGGTGCATATGAGAGGCAACCAATCATGTTTCTCTCCCTTTCTTTCTCCTTTCCCCTCTCTCTAAAAATAAATAAATAAAATCTTTAAAAAAATAAAGTTAAACTTGGGCCCAGGAGAAATTAATCAGCCTCTTAGTTCTGGTCTTGTAAACCCAGACATAAGAAGTGGTGGTTTAATTGCTAGAAGCCACAACTCATGACTCAACGTGGAAAAGTGCCCTGAATACATCACTGGATACTTTGATCACCAGGGACGTAGGCAGGCATGTGTTTGATTGCTTACATCTCATCTGGAATACACACCTTATATTCACTCATTCATTCACTGGTTCATTTCATCCCTTTCTAAACACTACTGAGTACCCCCTGGTTCCCAGAACCCAGAGATGAATTAGCAGCATCGCTGCTTTTGGGGAGCTCACTAGCTTCTCTCATTTCTGCTGAAGGGACTGCATTCTGTCTCAAGGTTGCTGTTTCCATGAGTGCTGCCTCTGAGACCTTGAGGCTATTTTTAGTCAATTAAAATGAAAGTTTGTCAACATGTTTCCAGCTCCAAAACACCATGCAGAAAGCCAGTCTCACAAGAGCGTGGCCCCCCAGGGCAGGGCCACTTTGGAGCACCACTGAGCCCCTGCCCTGTCCCACTGCTGCAGGGAAACCCACTCGGTCTGTCCCGCAGGGTGCCTCTTGAGTGGGGCTCACAGTGCAGAGGCTTCTGGGAGTGCCCTCAGGCCCAGACACCTTCAAAGCACAGAAGCAATAATGCTTTGACTGCCATCCCGCTGAGAGATTTACCCTTGTGGCTAACAGCTTTATTAATTTTTCAAGTTAGTCTACTACAGTCAAAACAAGAATTCTTCCACATCTATTATGTGTAAATATAAGCTGGTGGAGATTGCTTTGTAAAAATCTTCTTTATTTCCCCATTCCTATTATTTCCTCAGTCATCTGAACTCAAATCCTGTTTATTCTGCATCAGAAGGCTTTTGTTTCTCCCTTCCATCCTCCTACCGTTGTCCTAACATAGGGTGTCTTCATCCCCCACCTCTCCAATCGCCACTACTCTCCACTACCGGCCACCGTGTTCTCTTCCCACCACCCCGCCACCGTTCTCTCCGTGCCCTTCAGCCTACCCTCCATCTGCCTGTCGGAGAGGTTTCTGTAAAGTGCAGTTCCCATGCTTCCACTGTGCGTGGTGAGCTGCAACTCCCACTTCCCACCCAGGGCGGACAGTGTCACTAGGAGATTGCTGGAGAGCTTGGAAGGGAAGAATGAGCAGTGAAATGACCATTGAAAGACATTTTGTGCTTCTGTGGATTTCTCGTTCCCCCACAGACATGCCTGTAGTGTGCTGCCTCGAGGTGGCCCTGCCTCCCCAGCAGTGTTCCTTCCATCTAGTATGTCCCTTTCCCACCCGCCCCCAGCTCTCCACGTGTTCTTCAGGTCTCTAACAGGAGGTGCTGACTCTAAAGCCTGTTCATAAGGTAGAAATACAAATGGAGTCAAAATTGCACTTTGAAACACTAGAACAAGGCTGAGAGTGGCCAGGTTTCCCCTGTTTGCTCCTCCCCACACCCGCTAAACAGCATCAGGGAACAGAGGCTATCTAAAAGGAGTGAGATCATATCCCCCAGCTTCTCATGCTCCCTGCAAGCAGGGTTTCCCAACCATTTCCATGACGTGGCACATCACAGTAGATGGAGCGGCTGCTTGTGGGGGTGGAAGCCTCTAGCCACCCGGACCCCTGAGGGTTGGGGGGCAGCTCTCCTGCAACAGTGCCCAGCTGGGAATCTTCCGTCATAAGGAATATATGTTTGCTGAATAAAATGGCTTCCAAGGTTTCTTTTTTCTCTCTCTCCCTCCTCTTCTTTGTTGTTGTTGTTGTTGAATAGAAACGCTTGTACTCCTAAAAACTGGATACATTGTAATGTGACTCCACCTGATATCAACTTCTATCCTTTATGAATTCTGTCTTCCTTCTCTGTAAGCACGTGTCTGTCTCTCATATAGGTTATGTCTAATATGGGAAATCCTGAACTCAGTCTGACCCTTCAAGGACAGGAACTATGACATCCCAACCAGGGGCCATCTGGCCCATATTGGGTGTTCAAATGTTTGAATGTTGAAGAAGTGATAACGCCTTCTTTTATGTATATGTAGATTGATTGATTGATTGATTGATTGATTATGCTATTGCAATTGTCCTGATTTTTCTCCCTTGGCTCCCCTCCACCCAGCACCCCCCACTCCCTCAGACAGTCCCCCACCATTGTTCATGGCCACCGGTCATGCATATAAGTTCTTTGGCTGCTTCATTTCCTACACTGTACTTTACATCCCCATGACTAATCTGTAACTACTTATTTTTACTTCGTAATCCCCTCACCTCTTCACCCTTTCTCTCACACCCCCTCCCATCTGGCAATCATCAAAATGCTCTCAGTATCCATGATTCTGTCTCTGTTCTTCTTGTTTGCTTAGTTTGTATTATAGATTCAACTGTTGATAGATTTGTATTTTTTGCCATTTTATTGTTCATAGTTTGGTCTCCTTCTTTTTCTTAAATAAGTCTTTTTACTATTTCATATAATAATGGTTTGGTGATGATGAACTCTTAGTTTTACCTTTTCTGGGAAGCTTTTTATCTGCCCTTCAATTCTAAATGATAGCTTTGCAGGGCAGAGCAGTCTTGGCTGTAGGTCCCTGTTTTTTGTGACTTTGAATATTTCTTGCCAATCCCTTCTTGCCTGCAAAGTTTCTTTTGAGAAATCAGCTGACAGTCTTAGGGGAACTCCTCTGTAGGTACCTAACTTCTTTTCTCTTGCTGTTTTTAAGATTCTCTCTTTATCTTTAACCTTTTGCATTTTGATGATGCTGTGTCTTGAAGTGGGCCTCTTTGCATCCATCTTGTTTGGGACTCTCTGTGCTTCCTGGACTTTCATGTCTATTTCCTTCACCAAATTAGGGGTGTGTTCTTTCATTATTTTTTCAAATAGATTTCCAATTTCTTGCTGTTTCACTTCTCCTTCTGGCACCCCTGTGTTGCAAATGTTGGACTGCTTGAAGTTGTCCCAGAGGCTGCTTATACTATCCTCATCTTTTTGGATTCTTTTTTCTTCTTGTTGTTCTAACTGATTATTTTTTGTTTTCTTATATTCCAAATCATTGATTTGTTTTTTGACTTCATCCACTGTACTGTTGTTTCCCTGTAAATTGTTCTTTATTTCAATTAGTTTCTGACTGGATCTTTTTTTTATGCTGCTGAGGTCTTCACTGAGTTTTTTGAGCATCCTTATAACCAGTGTTTTGAACTCTGCATTGATGTATGGCTTATTTCCATTTTGTTTAGCTCTTTTTCTGGAATTTTGATCTGTTCTTTCATTTGGGCCATGTTTCTTTGTCTCCTCATTTTGGCAGCCTCTCTGTGTTTGTCTCTATGTATCACATAGAGCAGCTTTGACTCCTTGTATTGGTAGTGTGGCCTAATGTAGTAGGTGTTCTGTGCGGTCCAGTATCACAGCCTCCCCTATCACCCAAGATGGGTACTCAGGGTGTGCCCTTCATGTGGTCTGAGTACACCCTTCTCATGTACTTGAGCCCCAATTGATGTTGGCAGATCAATGGAAGGTATTTACCCAAGCCAGTCAGCTGCAAGAAGGATACCATTAGCTGTGATCACTGACCACCAACCTCCACCCTCTGTGAAGGATCAGCTGTGCAGGGGTAGGGTGGTGGTGCTCTAACATGGTCTGTAGCTGTCCACTGGGTACGCCAACCTTGGTGTTTTTTAGGTGGTACAGGCCAAGGTCAGTACCCACCTGTGTTTTACCCAGGGCCACCCTGCCTGAGCTGTAAAGCAATCTGAGATGGCTGCTGCTTGTGCTGGGCTTGGAGTGTCCCAAAGCCAAGCTGTGAATCCAGGTTGGCTGCTGCTGGTGCCAGTCCTGGGGCTCACTGAGGCCAGCTGTTGCTTATTTGAGATGATTTAGGAAGTTGTGAAGAATGAGCCAAGACCAGCCATTCATATGGGAAAGCAGTTTGGGTGGGCCATAAGATGGGTAGGGCAGAGTCTCTGGGGATCTCCAAGGCGCGTCGAACAGTGTTAGGAAGGTTAATGGAGTTTCAGATATGGCACCAGCTTGCCAGCTCTGTAGTTCTGTGGAGAGAGGGTTTAGAAAAGGGACAATGGCCTCTCCTCACCTTGATGCCAGACACTTCAGTTTCTCCCAGTATGCCACTGGTACCTTTCCAGGTGCTTACCCCAGTGCTGGAGCTCAGAGCAGGTGAGTATGAACAGGTGAGTCTGTGTGTGAGTTCTTTTAAGAGGAATTGCTTGGGGCTCCAACAGTTTCTTCAGGCAACTCAATCCCCAGTGTTTCTGCAGCCAGAAGTTGTGGGGACTTATCTTCCTGGCACTGCGGGCCTGGTGTGGGGCTAGGACTCTTCACTCCTAAGATGTTCCTCCCAAATTTTTATCTACCAAATGTGGGTGTGGGACCAGCCTGTTCTGTGTTTGTAGCACTCCTACCAGTCTGGATGGATGTGGTTTCTTTAATTCCATAATTGTCAGACTTCCATTCAACTCAATTTCTGATGGTTCTGAATGATGATTGTTCTATATTTTAGTTGTAATTTTAATGTGGTTGTGTGAAGAGGCAAGCCATGTCTGCCTATGCAGCCATCTTGACCAGAAGTCTGATAGCTCCTGCTTATGTTAAACTAATGTGCTTCTGCACAGCAAAGGATACCACCAACCAAATGGAAAGGCAACCTACTGAATGGCAGAAAATGCTTGCAAATTAGATATGGCATGTCTGATAAGAGGTTAATATCCAAAATATATAAAGAACTCATACAACTGAATAGAATAAAAAAATCTGATTAAAAAATGAATGGAGGTTCTGAATAGACATTCTTCCAAAGGAGGCGTATAGATGGCTAACAGGTACATAAAAAGATGCTCAGTATCACTCATCATCTGGAAAATGCGAATCAGAACTACAGTGAGACATCACCTCACACCTGCTAGAATGACTGTTATTAAAAAGACAGACATAGCAAGTGCTGGCAAGGATGTGGACAAGGGAACCCTTGTGCACTCGTGGTAGGACTATAAATTGGTGCGACCACTGTGGAAAACAGTATGAGTTTCCTTACAAAAGCAAAAACAGAACTACCATATGATCCAGCTATTCCACTTCTATTTATATATCCAATGGAAACAAAAACACTAACTCATAAAAATAAGGTGCACTAAAACTACCCATCACAAGAAAAATGAATTTGGAACTGTGTGTGGTGATGGGTGTTATGTAGTCTTACTGTGGTGGTCATTCCCAATGTATACGAACATCAGATCATGTTGTACTCCTGAAGCTCAGACAATGTCATATGTCAGCTACATCTCAATTTTTTTTTAAAAGTTCTTTTCTAGGGACCCATTACTTTGATACCACAATACGAATTTCTTTGCATTTTAAAATTATTTTTTCCATATTTGTTTCTCTCTTCATAGGAAGTCAGAAACAGGCTTGGGAAGCCCCAGAGCTCCACATCCCACACCGCTGCTGCAACTCAACGAGACCCAGCGAGTCCCGGAGCGCGGCCGCCATGGCGCCGGCCTCACCGGGAGTGCGCACTGGTGCTGTCCGTCGGCCTGGCTCTGTTCGCTCTTCTTTTGGCTTTTTCTGTCAAGGTCTATAATTAAAACACAACCCAGTGAACCATCTGTGAAGAAGAAGAAATTCCTAATTAAAATCTTCAGTGAACAGGAAAGCGACCGCGTCAGTTCTAAAGAGCAGTAATTTATACTGGTCTCCTTGCCACCTTTTTAGCCACACTTTTTAATGAGGCTCACCCTGTCTCACACAGAGTTGGGCCCACTGGCATTTGATCTACAGCCTAATAACAGCTGCCTAGCATATCTTTTAAACTCAGCTCCTTTAGGTTTATTTTTAGCAAAAATGCAAGTGTCTCCTTAAGTCTTCAATCTTCAAGTGAGAACCTAACGTACAGCAGAGTGGTCTGGTCACCTTTTCCTTATGTGGAAAGACTTCAATCTTTAATACATATTTTTAAATGTATCTCCTTTTTCATGCTTAGTTTGGAGTCCCAGTGTTACAAGCATCTTATTTTTCACAGCAGATGTGTTCCTGAAAAGTCTATACCAACGCCTATTTTTGGACCTTGAATGCTTTTGGAATGCGCAGGGGAGTCTGCCATTAAAGGACTCTCAGCAGCAGCCGGAGAAGTGCGAGGAATCACCCTCTTCTTTAGCGCTCACGTAACTTCAGAAACTGGATTCATCTGAAACAAGCTGTGCCCTTTTTCTGACATTTTGACTGATTACACCAAATGTTTATTTCTACCTGATGTCATTGGCCTTACTAAATGAAGTGACTTCTTTCACAATAAAAGGAATTGCTGTAACAAACAAATCATCATAATTTAAAGAAGTTACTGGTGCTCTGTGGTTACCATAGGACATTTTTCATCTTTAATCCTACAGCTGTGTTCAGCTCTTCCTTTTATCTCAAAATGTTTCAGCCTTTTATGTGTCTTGTCAGGAATCCAAATTAGAATTTAATTATGTCATCAGTTGGTGAGTTAAAAAGGGAAAAACAACCCAAAACTTCAGTGTTGGTACATTTCTCCCGAAACTGGTGTGTGACTGTAAGAGGAAATCTCATTTAAAACACAAACCCCACCTGCGCCCCTCCGGGGTCCCACAGTGGACCTCCCCTTGGGGTCGCCTCGGCTGCTCAGCAGGAAGAGGGGGCAGTGTTGGCAGAGGGGACGAGCCTGCGGGGCACTTCCTTTCTTGAGGTGTATGCACTCGTTTCTTAGTTCATAAACAGAGTGGACTCTGGTGAGGTATGACTTTAACAAAAGCTATACATTTAGCAGAAGTGAAAATACTACCTGAAGCCTAGAGTGACACTTTATAGGACATAAGAGATGCTTTATACTAATTTGAAACAGGAAGTTTTTTTCTATTTCTCCAGTCTCATTCCTTCCCCACTCTATTCCTCTCATCTCCTTATTTATTTTTATCCTCCCCTCTAGCTCTGTGCCTGTCTCTCCACTCTCCTTCATTTTTTCCTTCCTGTGAGAGAATGATGCACCCAGCTGTCTAACATTCCCACTGCCCCCAGGACTGACTGTGGTGGGGATTCTCAGGGGTTGTTCCAACCATCCACGATTCTCTCCACTCTGCCCTGTTACTTACCCCCAACTCATCTGCAGCTCCACTCTGCTCTTTGGTCCAGCAAGTTAATTGGCCACTGCCCTGCAGCAGGTCATATGTGACATCAGTTGCTGTATTGGTGCCAGGTAGTGAGGGAGATGGCAATGGTCTGGAAATCCAGCTTGCTTTTCTCCATGGCCCCCTCTTGGAGGGAGGGAGGAGAGAAGGGTGCAGCGGGTGTCGACAACAGAGTTCTCTCATAGACAGGACTATCCCTGCGACTGAGTCTGGGAGCCCTGGGAGCAAGTGCGGTCGTCTGGACAGCTGTCACCTCTCCAGCGCATCTCCCTGCTGTCCCGGTGCAGCTGCACATCTCCCAGCCCCTGGCATTAGACCTTCCCACATGTCCTACTTTGGCCAGGGAGGTGGGAGTGGAAAGGTCACGTCTTTGTCCAGGGCAGATGTGTTCAGAGCCCATGAACAGTCTGCCTTGTGCTCTTCCCACTGCTGGGGTAGCTGTGGACATACATGCAGGATGAAGCCTCCCTCGGCCTGGGTCCCCAAGTGAGTGCGAGGAGCAGAGCCTCCTGGCAGCGTGTGCTAGACGTGTAGAACAAGGAGCTTTGTTGTGTTCAGCCATTGAGATGTGGGGGTTCTTCCTGTAGGCGAACCTAGCTTTTCCTGATTCATACAGAATCAGTCGTGGCAGGACAGTTGGCCTGCACTATGTCAGTGTAACTGTGATCATGCCTCGTATTGTCTTTCCGTGTCTTCCCTTAGCACCAAAATCCTTTTGTAAGTCTTCTTTTATTTCTTTTAATGTGGCCCTGTCTGCTGAAAAGGAAACTTATAAAGAGGCCTGTCTTAGGCTTCTATAACAGAATACCAGAGGCTGGCTGGTTTATAAACAATAGATACTCAGTTCTCGCTGTTCCGGAGGCTGGAAAGTCCAAGACCAGGGCACCAGCAGATTTGGTGTATTGTGGTTCGTAGGTGGCTGTTTTCTGGCTGGGCAAGGGAGCTCTCCGGCTCTCTTCTTACGAAAGGATGAATCGATCCCACCTGTGGGCCTACCCTCACGGCCCAATGACCTACAGAAGGCCCTGCCTCCCACCATCATACTGGGGGTTGGGTTTCTACATTTCAATTGGGAGTGGCAGAGCCCCAAATATTCAATCTACAGCAAGGTTTTTTTCAGTACTTTGGCCAATTTTTGTTTTTCCTAAAGGTAGATTCTATGAGAGGAAAGCATACAAATGAAAATGTACATAAATCTTAGGACAGCTTGATGCGTTTTCAAAAAAGTGAACACAGATTGTAACCAGCCCCAGTAGACTCCCCACGCACTTTCCCAGACATTGATTTTGCCCCCCAAAGGTAACTGCTGTCCACATTTCTAAGATCGTAGATTGGTCTGCCTGTTTGCGAACCTTACATGTAAATGGCGACGTGTAACGTCCACTGTGTCACCCCGCACTTGCCCGTGAGCTGCGCCCAGTGTGCTGTGTGTAGCGACAGTGCGTCCACTCCCACTGCGGAACAGGGTTCCGTTGTGTAAACATACCACACTGTACTGAACCATTCTTCAGGTCCATTGTTTCCAGTTTTCTGGCTCTTATGAACAATGCTGCATTAACCAAGTGTTTTGGTACACATGTAAGCGTTTGTTAGCTGAGCACATATCTAGAAGTTAGATTGCTGAGTTGGGTCATCTGCACATGCTCAGCTTTAGTAAATACTGCCAAGTGGTTTTCTTAATTGGTTATACCAACTTACACTCCTATCTGGAGAGAATTTTGGATGTAATTCGTCTATTGGCATGAGCTCTACCATTCTCCCCACTGTGTCTTCTCTCCGTACCCGCAACGTTCTTTGGCATACCTTACCTCTCCTGCGTCCCATCATGAGTCAGCCCTGTTTTAATAGTATTCATAGCCAGTAATTGCCCAGCCCTTAAAGGTGCCAGATAGTTTGATGTGCACTTTACAAGTAATAATCAGTTCTGAAAAATCAACTTTGGAATAATTATTTTTTTTTTTACTGAAAAAAAAATCTAAACCAAGATTAAGTAACTCATCAGCGACCCAGAGCTACTAAGTTCCAGAGGCAGGGCTTGAACACAGCCTGACTCTAAAGCCCATGCTTCTATGCTGTACACTCTTCCTTCTCCCTTGTGCCCTGTTTTCCACCTCACCTTGACCTTTGCCCCCAGATCTGTGTCCAGGATTGACCGTGTGGATGCCTGGGTTCTGGGCAGCCCATTCCTTCCTTCCGTGTTGTCCTGCTCCAAGCATGTGCCTGTACCTGATGCACTTAATACAGGAGATTTATTCATCAAGTTTCTCCTTCCTCCTTCTCGCCTTCCCTCCTTTCCTTCCTGCTCCCTCCCTCCTTCCTTCCCTCACTTTCCCCCTCCCTCCCTTTTTCCTTCTTTCTGTCTTCTGCATTAAGTGTGATATAGTCAATATGAGAATGTAAAGAATTCTTTGCTAAAAACTTTGCTTTGTTGCTGGGAAATGTGTCTATAAACATCAGATTTCCATATGTTTTTCAGACAGAACATATGCTTTTCTACTGACTTCATTCCTGGTTGAAATTTCAGTGTATATTATGTCATGGAGAGAGAATTTGAGTTACAAATGAAGCTTCAAGAGGTTTTATAATTATAAAATAAACTAGAGAAAAATGCAGGGAGAGAGGAAGAGAAGGGAAGAAAAAGAAAAAGGATGTTCTTAAGACTTGCCCTGCCCTGAGGCACCCCAGGGTACTGCGGAACGGTCACAAAAACGTCAAGGATAACTTACATTTTCACGGGCAACACAGCAACATCTGTTAGATTCATACAAACTACTACTAGCTCAAAACAGTTCATAATTTCAGCATTAGAATTCACAACATTTTTTGATGATCCTCTATCTCTCTAAGTGGGTTTTCATCAGTTGCTTTGGTAAAAAGCAAGCATCCAGTGAATGGCGACATGGAACAGGATGTGACGGTGGTCTCGCTCCAGGGTGGGAGAGCTGCGCAATGCCCACCAGATGCACGCTTCCATTAATACGTAATGATGGTAATTTTAGAATGAAACAAAAATATTTTTCTTTCAATTTACACGTATTACTTTTTTGAACAGTTTTTATAATGTATGAGGACATACATATGCATTAAGTTGCTAGGGCCTGCCTCCTTAATAAATAGAATGGTTAGCTGTTTCTGTTGGCCTAGGGGTGCCATGAATCAAGAAAGCTTGAGAACGCCTGCTCTCTGATACAGTCTAATTTAGAGAGTTCATGCGAAACTTACATTTAATCTTGGGATCTTAATCATTTCTCCAAATATTTTTTCCTTAAAGTTCGTTTATCAATAGCAGATGTTTGATCAATTTGCACTTGCCTTACTACTGCGCTTGATCTTTATGGTGTTCAAACCATAAAGTTTGAGTCAGGGAACCGTGAAGGAGCTGTGGGTCCGAGTCAGCTGGATTCATCTCTCAGTTGTTTCCAATACAAATTTGAGGTAGACAGTGAAAGAGCATGAGATTTTTTGAGATCAGCAAAAGTTTGGTTTCAGTTTCAGCCAGGCCACTTTCTCTTTCTGAGGCTCATCTGTAAAACGGGGGCGTGATTCCATTGTAGGGTCACTGAGAGGTGAAATCAGCTCACCATATATCACATCCTGTGTCTTTGGCTCATCGTATCTTCCCCGTTCTTATTTACTTTAGCCATTTAAGCCTGAAAACCAATTTTACAAATAAGTTAGGTGTTTTAAATTCTGGTATTAACACATGACCACCCAAAAGAATTATATATGGAACAAAAAGAATCCTGCCTCAAAGGCTTTGAGTCTAATTCTAACAAATGCAGCAAAGGAAGAAAAATTCAAAGAAAATGGATTGCAGCTGTATTTGAGGAGATCAAATTAGTGAAGGGCACGGAGCAGATTTGGGTGGCCAATCTTAGATCAAGAAGGAGGCTTTCCATGCCCAAAGATGAAAAGAGCAAATAGATTAATAGGCAGGCCTAGAAGTCATACCCTCCCCCATCCTGCCTTGGGGTAAAAGAAAATGCAGACACTATTATTCTTCATTAGTTTTCTGTCAATTACTTCCTACCAGTACTGTTTCCTAGAGCTCTACAGCCAAAACATCCCAGCTGTGTACTGTGTAGCAGTTGAATCAAAGGCTTTCATTTGGTCTCTTATGGTCTTCCTAGTTTATGGGCATCTGAATATATTTATGTGTACTGATGAGGCAAGTGCCCAGAAAAAATGCATACATGTAATTTTTTCCATATATATGTATATGGAAAAAACTTAGATCAAGGTAAGGGAAAAGTTGGAGTTCAGAAAACCCTAAATAACTAGGAATATTACTTTGGGGTTTGTCTTATCTGCTTTTAATCTGACTAATTAATCATAACAACAAGAGATGTTATCCCAGACTATCTTATTCCAGAGTCCAAGCTTTTAACTTCTGTTTTTACCCCCAGTTTCCACAAGGAGGAATAAAACACATGTGGCTTTTACACAGACCTAAAGCTTTTCAAATACTGCAGCTATATAGCATGCTGTTCACTCACAACTCACTGTGCTTGGACCTAACCTCCGTGAACTAGAGCATAACATTCACATAAGCGATGGGTCTAATTAGAAACTACAGCTTCCTCTTAAGTTCAGCGTTATCTCCCTCAGAGAGTCACTTTGGAATGACTCTGATGGCAATCCTGAAAATGATTCCTCTTACCATCTTGTGAATCTTTGCCCCTGCAGGAGGAATTTGGGTGATTGGTGATCTCCACTCTTGGAGGTATAACTTGTTTTGAAATTACAGAAGTATTTTGAACGTATCTGTCGAGTGAAGCATAAGATTGAACTAGGTATATTGGTAAGAAGTCGCCAGAAAAATTCTTTTGTCAGCCATGGTCCTCTTAAGAAAATGCTTTGCGGTAAGATTTTCTTCCCTTAAACACTAGACTTTCCCCTAAACAGCATGAACAAAGAAAAGCTTTGTACCAAGTGGCTGCACAGGTGATTTCTCAAAAACATTTAAAGAATAATGAACAGTAATCCTTCTCAAACTGTTTCGAAAAACTGAAGAGGAAGGAACACTTCCTAATTCATTCTGAGGCCAACATTACCCTGATATCAGCCAAATAAAGACACTATAAGAAAAAATTGCAAACCAAATATTCCCTATGAATATAAATGAAAAATACACAACAAATTATTAGCAAATTAACTTCAACAGCATGTTAAAAGAATTATTAAACATGACAAAGTGGAATTTATCCCAGGAATGCAAGGATGGTTCAACATAAAATCAACACAGTGTGATACAACACAGTGTAATACAGCACACTGATAAAATGAAGGGGGGGGATGTGATCACCTCAATTGATGCAGCAAAGGCATTTGACAAAGTTCAACACCCTTTCATGACACAATCTTTTAGAAAACTAGGAGTACAAAGGAAACTCCTCAATACAAAGGGTATTTATAAAAAACCCACAGCTAATACTGTATACAAGTGGTGAAAGCTGAAAGCTTACCCCCTAAGTTCAGGAACAAGGCAAGGATGCCTGCTTTTACTGCTGATATTCAACATTACATTGGAAGTCCCCCTGATTATATTAGCCAAGAAAAACAAACAAAAGGCATCCAAACTGGAAACAAAAAGACAAAACTATATTTGCATATGATGTGGTCCTAGAGAGAGAGAATCCACAAGAAAACCTTTAGAGGTAATTAACAAATTCAGCAAAGTTCACTAAAAGATCAATGCACAAAAATCCTTTGTTTTTCTGTACACTAGCAATGAACAATCCAAAAAAATTTCAGAAAGTTTTATTTTCAAGAGCATTTAAAATAATACTGAGCAATAAATCTAACAAAGGGAGAAAGAAACTCATATACTGAAAATTACAAAATATCACTGAAAGAAATTTTAAAATATCTAAATAAGTAAAAAGATATCCTATTCATAGATAGGAAGATATAGTTAAAATGTTTAATGGTTCAGTCATGGTTAACATGGTTAAAGCAAACTACAAATTCAGCACAGTCCCCATCAAAACAACCTTTTTCATAGAAATGGAATGGCCAGCCCTCAAATTCAAATGGAATTTCAAGGGGCCTCAAAGAGGCAAAACAATTTTGAAAGAGAATAAAATTGAAAAGCTCACAAACACTTCCCAAGTTCAGAATGTACAACAAGGCTACAATAGTTAAGACAATATGGCATTGGCATAAGAATAGACATGAAGACCAACAGAAAGAATTGAGATTTCAAATATAAATCCCCCATGTATATGGTCATTTTTAAGGATTCCAAGACTATTCAACAGAGAAAGAAAAGTCAGTCTTTTTAAAAACAATGTTGGGAAAACAGGATATCCATATACAAAAGAATAAGGTTGGGCACTTATACCCTACATCACATAAAAACTTGGAATAGGTAAAATACCTAAATAAATTAGGTTATAAAATTATAAACCTCATAGATGAAAACCTTCATGGTGTTCGATTTGGTAACAGTTTCATAGATGTGACAGCAAAAGTACAGGCGACACAAGAAGAACATAGCCATACAGGGTTTCATTAGAACTCAGAACCTTGGTGCATCAAAGTACAACACTAAGAAAGCAGAAAGATAGCCTACATAACACAAGGAAGTATCTGCAATTTGTATGTCTGACAAGGAATTAATATCCAGAATACACAGGAGGGTGAGCCGATATAGGTTTACAGTCATTCATATGAAAAATAAAACCATAATAAATAACACAAGAATAGACTTAGGTTTCACATACATACAACTATAAACCTACTTTCCCCACCTTTGTGTAGAGAACTGTAAGTTAACAACCAAAAAGCAGACAACCCAATTAAGAAATGGACTTGAGTAGACACTTCTTCAGAGATCCACCCATGGCCAAGAAGCACATGAAAAATGCTCTACATCATACTCATTAGAGAAATGCAAATCAAATCACAATGAGATATTGCTTCACATCTATTAGGGTGGCTGCCATAAAAAATGGAAGTTAACAAAAACATGTTAGTGAGGATGTGGAGAAGTTGTAACTCATGTTTTTGGTGGAAATGTAAAATGGTGCAACCACTGAGGAAAATAGTTGGGCAGTTCCTCAAAATTTAAACCTCCCATATGACCCAGCAATTTCCCTCCTAGTTCAGATCCAAAAGAACTGAAAGCAGGGACTCAGACAGCTGTACACCAATGCTAACAGCAGCTTAATTCACAAGAGCCAAAAGGGGGAAACAATACAAATGTCTATTTACGGGTGAATACATAAACAAAATGTAGTCCATACATGTGACAGACTACTACTCAGCCTTAACAAGGAGTGGATTTCTGAAACATGCTACAGTGTGGATGAATTTTGAAAACATTATGCTATGTAAAATAAGCCAAACACTGACAGACAAATATGGTATGATACCACTTGCATGAGGGATCTAGAATGGACAAATCCACAGAGAAAGTAGAATAGGGGTTAGCAGGAGTTGAAGGGAGAAGGAACTCAGGATTTATTTTTAATGGATACAGAGTTTATGTCGGGTATGATGTAAAGGTTCTACATAGGAAAAATGGTGATGGTTATACAACACTATAAATGTATTTGATGCTATTGAATTATATACTTACAAATGGTTAAAATGATAAATGTTATGCATATTTTTACCAAAGGAAAAAAGGCATTTTGGTGTAAAAGTGCATGGTGAGCCCTCGCTCGTGTGGCTCAGTGGATTGGGTGCTGGCCTACGAACCAAAAGGTCACCAGTTCAATTCCCAGTCTAGGGCACATGCCTGGGTTGCGGGTCAGGTCCCCGGTTGGGGGTGCTCTAGAGGCAACCACACATTGGTGTTTCCTCTCTTTTTTCCTCCCTTCCCCTCTCTAAAAAAATAAATAAGTAAAATCTTTTAAAAAGTGAAAAATAAAAGTACATGGTGAATTTGAGAGTGAAGCATCTATAAGAGAAGTAACTAGATATTAAACTAAGAATTATTGGGTCATATTGTGAGGGGCTTTGATGCTGTTCTAAGGAATCAAGACTTCCTTCAACAGTGAGGAAGAGCCAGCGTAGGCTTCTAAAGAGACTTCTAAACCTTGCAGGCTCTGTGGAGGTTCTCGTCTGGAAAGATAAGCAGTGACTATGTGGGGGAAGGTTCATTTTCCTTTTGCTGCTGCAGGCCTGGGGTATCCCTCACCTCACCCTAAACTGACAGTCTTGGAAACAGACAGTGTAGTAACCACTTTCTCAGGGACTGTGAAGCAAGTTTTAGGGAGAGTTAAATCCCTACCCTTGCGTTTGAGTTTTTTAAATGCTGCCAAGCTTATAAATCTGTGCATGTCCATAAATCTGCCCGTGAGAGCTGTCAGCAAGCCTCAGCACAGCCCGTTGGTGGTGGTTTTTGTCATTCTGTTACTGACACTAGCATTGCTGACACCGAGGGCTTGTTTTACAGCTGTTGCTGTCGCATAACTAAAACCGGATGTGTGGATCCCGCCATTATTTTAATTAAGAAAGTGCCTCAGTAAGAGTCAAGCTCCTATCTTTACAGTTCAGCATCTTTGGCCCTTAATCTTTGCTTTGGCACTTCCACACTGAATATATCCTGAGAACCTAGCAACCCTCCGTCCCTCCACACCTGCTCCCTTCTCTGCTTATCAACTGCGATTCCAGTGAGTGGCTTTCTGATTTTGATCTTCTGTATCTCAGATCCTGTTCAGTTAACAATTCGTAAACTCTATTCTCAATAAATGGCCGTGAATACTTAAACAAAGCACCACCTATGCTGTGATCTTAGAGAACAGATGCTCCTGGTTTTTTGTTTCTGATGTTTTAGAGTTTTTTGTTTTGTTTGGGGTTTTTTTTGCCAGTGAGATTTCTGCTGCTCAAGACACTAATTCATGATTCACTACCCCTGATTCCTAACTTCAGAGGACAACTCTAAATTCCTGAATATTTGCTCACTGAAGTGTGAAAACTTGTCCCGTCTACAAGACCAGAAAACCCAGACTTTGATTTGGTCTCAACCTTATGTTTGAGCCAGAGTAGGTAACCCTGATTACAGCATGGTCTGTCACCCAGGAAACAATGGTGAGTGAGTAGTGAATATCCCGTCTCATTTGGTTCCATGTCTGAGAGTAAAATCAGAAGTCAAATAGAAAACAAACCAAAAGATAGAGCTTGTGGAGTCTGCTGCCATCTTGAAAATGCAAAAGGATCTTTTAAAATATGCGTGTCCCCCTCCCTTTTTTTAAAAGAGAGGACGAGAAATATCAATGCGTGGTTGCCTTTCACGCACCCGCCACCAGGGACCTGACCTGCAATCCAGGCATGTGCCCCGACTGGGAACTGAACCAGAGACCCCCTGGTTTGTAGACCAGAACTCAATCTACTGAGCCATACCAGCCAGGGCATAAAATATGCATTTAAATGGAGAAACATTCAAGATGGCTTGGGTTTTGTGTCATGGAGGAGAGTGATCTGCCAACTTCCACAGGAAGGTTTGCTACGGCCATCGCCCTTGACCATGTCTCACTTCCACGGGTTCATATCTTCCTCATCTCCAATTCTCAGTTTTTCTTGCTACACATTTCTCCTAAGTATAAGATCTCTAACCCCATCCATGTAATGTAAGATTCTCATGCTTCCAATTAAGACCCCCTTTTCTTTCTCCCCCCTCAACACAACATCCTCCAAGATATTTGATGTTAGAAAGGTTGAACGTTCCAAAATAATCTTACAAAAAGTAAAAGTTGGTTAGATGCCAGTCTAAAACATTTAATCTTATCACACCAGCTTGCCTTGAGGCAGGCAGAGTTACACAAGCTCTAAGAAAATTCAGTACTAACAATGCTGTATTTCAGGTCGAAGGATATTTTTAGTGCTTTTAGACGCACAAATCAGAAGGAAAGTGGGGGCAAAAGTGATTTAATACCACCTTCCTCTCACGCTATGTGGCAAAGTCAAGCTGTCTATCTGAGGACTTGCAGCGACTCCAATGAATATTAAAAGCAAAACCTGTGGCAACCCAACATGAAGGCACAGATGTAAATTCCCAGAGGGTCACCACTGGCTGCCTTTCCGTAATTCATCCTAAACAGCCTCTGTTTCTCAATAATGTGTTGGAGAATTTAAACTTTCTTCCAATAATATTTGATGTTGGAGTTGAGATCTGAGCAGGTTGCACAGAAACTGCTTTTTCTCAGTGCTTGGTGAAAGGGAATCCATGCGGCTCTCTCTTCTCCTGGGACCTGGTCTCATTTGAAAAGGCGGGGTGGCAAGCCCTGCAGGTCAGCCTGGAATGAGAGCAAGAGGGATGCAAAGAGACCAGAGTGGCCCCTTCTTATTGAAGGAGAAGCTGAGGTTAGAAGGTGTCAAGGGCCTTGTTTAAGGCTCTCTCTCTAGTTTGCAGCATTTTTTTAACATTTTTTAAAATACATATATGTGACTTTTTTTAAAGATTTTATTTATTTAGGGAGAGGAAGAGATGGAGAAAGAAAGGGAGAGAAACATCAATGTGTGGTTGCCTCCCACATGGTCTGCACCAAGGACCTGGTGTGCAACCCAGGCATGTGCCCTGACTGGGAATTGAACTGGCGACCCTTTGGTTCACAGCCTGTGCTCAATCCACTGAGCTACACCAGCCAGGGCAAGTTTGCAGCATTTTTAAACAAGCATCCCAACTGTTCTCTTTGGCGTTAAGATGCTTTGGGGTGGAACTCTGGACTTACCTGTGTCCAGAGCTGTATCATAACTCATGCGTCTTTCGAGGTTCCCTGCACAGCTAAGACAATGTCTGCACAGCCTGGGGCCAGCTTGGGCCCGGGTGTCCTCTGCAGTTGTCTCCACTCTGAGTTCTTAATCCCAACCCCACTGAGAAGGCCTGCGGGGTGCTGTGCGGGCCCAGACTGGCTTCTACTTCCCTACTGGGACGGGGCTAGAAAAACCTGAGTTATGAAAAGAAACTGTAGTGGAGTTATAAAAAGGACTTCATATTCCTTACATGCCTGAGTTTATAGGCCTTTTTTACAGCTGTGTTACATTTTGTCATACAGTGATCTTCACTCTGGACTTTAAGCCCCAGATCCGGAAGCCCTGCCTTTTGCACACCCGGAACAGTGCCAGCCTTCCTGTTTTCCTCCTCAGACGGACCCAGTGGCCCCCTTTACTCTCCACCAGGTTTGGAACCTTTGACTGGGCCAGACTCCCTGCAGCAGCTTCAGACTGCTCAGTGCATGCAGGCAGTGGGCCTCCCACTGAGTCACCGAGAGCCCCCTGGGCCCAGGACCACCAGGGTTTCTCACTCCATAATTCCATTACCTTAAACGTTGTCTGTCATTGTATACAACTTTAAATGATGAAACACCCTAACTCATCCTCTATCAGTAAGGATAATTTCTCAGCCCTTGGGGTTATTAAGACTTGGGGCTTGGGACTGGAGCTAGGAACCACTCTCTGAGGCAATGAGAGGATACGTCTAAGCCGTAGTGTTAGAGCTTCTGTTCTGTTGTCGGAGCAGGAACAGGGATGGAGATGGTGGGAAGTCCTGGAATAGAACAGAAATCAGGAGAAGTGTCCTGTGTGATTACGTTGGAGGGAGCTGAAGTCATTGCAATTTACCATTACTGGTTTTGGGAATCACATTTGAGAATTGTTTGGGTTGGCACAAGACTCAAGGCAAACTGAAGCAGTAGCCAAAAATACCTTCGACGCATGTAGCAGCAATAGTAATAGAAATAATAACATGCTCCTCCTCCTGATCATCACCATCATCGCCTCATTGTAGTAGCTACAGGTTACAGCACAGGTGGCAGACACAAGACCCGCAGGCCAAATCTGGCCCTCTACCTTGTTTTACCATCCTGGCACCCTGTTTCTACCCAGCGGCTTCGCCGAGCTCCTTGCCCCTAATTAAGGAGTAGTTACATTTACACAGTCCTAAAATGACATTCGGCCCTTTGAAGGCAATCACGAGGCTGATGTCGCCCCCAGGAAAAAATGAGTTGGATACCCCCAGTTTACAGAGAGCTGGGTACTTTCCCAAGCACTTTAAACATATGAGATTATTTAATCCTCATAGCCACCCCGAAGAAGGAACTAGATGAGGAAATGGAGGCATGGAGAGGTAACTTGTCCAAGCTCATTATCTGACACGTGGCAGAGTCAAGATTATAACCCAGGCAATGTGGTTCTGGAGTCCCGTTGGTGAGCACTTGATATGTGCCAAATAGCATGCTTGGCATTGGGATAAGAAAAGTTAACAAAACAGACACCATCTCCACCTTTGTGAAGCTTGGGGGCAATTATAACCCAGGTCCTCCAGGCAGGAAATAAAAGGGATTATCAAAGCACAAGAGGGTCATCTCACCCAGACAGGGTAGGTCCATGAAAGCTTTCCGCAGGAAGGGGGAGCCCACCAAAGATGGAGGCAAAGACTGCTAAGTACTTGGACGGGCGCAGGGCGGGTGTCATGAAATCATAGGGCAGGCAGGGATATGAAGCAGAGTGCTGAACGATGAGTGGATTCAGCCAGGCAAGAGGTGGGGTTGAATTCTGGGGAGACGGGGCAGCAGATTAGAGGAGAGGTGACAGGAAATTCCTAATGCATGAAAATAAGCCCTAAAAATATCAAGTGATGAAAAGCAAAGCCCAAGTCTGAATTTTCTCTAATATCTAAAACAAAAAAGCAATGACACAGACTGTATTTTCTCTTAATCAATTATATTTAGCCCTCTTTCTGACTCTCTGTAGAAAAAAATTAATTTCAGAACCACTTAGTACCTGTCAGAACCCCCCTGCCTTCCCAGCCTGGCGGGTACTGGTCGTCCCCGTGCAGAGCATTTTCTCTGGGTCTCTGAAGGGCTCTCGATCAGCTGTGGTAGCTCCAGATCCCTTTTATTCCAAACACAGCCAGGAAGCAATTTCTCAGGCAGTTTAACTTTGATAGCAGGTAATTTTAATCCATTGCAAACATCCACCTGACATGGACTTGCTATCTTCATTATTTTAATTACACTTTTGGGTCGCTTTCCGCCACCCCGCTCCCACTCCTTCCAGGAAAGAGGGAATAGAAATTGGCAGCTTTTAATCTTATCGTGCCATGGACCAGATAATTTTTTGCTTAATAATGACATCATTTAGCAGCATACCTGAAGTAATGAAATTTGTTTGTAACACTCTTTATCTTAACCAAAAAAAAGAGAGAAAAAGTTACCTTTTTGCATGGGAGGTCACCCACCTATGTCACACTGCTCTCTGTGCTGTTCTGAACAGCTGACAGTTTCTGTTAATTTACTTTCACTCCCCAGTTCGACTTCCCATATGGAAAGCTGGAGTGATTTTTGAATAACAGCAAGTAATATCTGATGTGGCAGCAACTGGCAACTCTGACATGGAGCTTTCTGTGGCCATTACCCAGGATTCCTCACTTCTCCTCGAGAAGCAATTACAATTTCACAGGCTGGAATTAAAATTCCCTGTGGTATGCAATAGAGCAACTGACACTGTCAAAGTGATTTCAAGCTGCTAATCTCTCGCTGGGGCATGAGTGAAAATAAAGTTCCTCTTCATGGAAACGAAGGTCTGATGACTTTGAAACTTGGACTCTTTGATATGTTTTAATTCGCACTGAGGTCAGCAGGTACTGCCTCCTCCCCGCAGAGCTTGTTAGAGCTCCAGATGGCGGGAGATGGGTGTTCTCATAATGACCAGGTGAAGTCAGGTTCGGGGGAGAAAGCAGAATTGATCAGACTGGGAATGAAAATAATGAAAACAGGTCCTGGCTCTTCCAAGAACCAAAAGAGGAGAGAAGGAAACAGGGAAAACTTGTGAGACATCTCCTGGGAAGAACACCAAGGATAAGTGCCCCTCATGGAGGGTGCATTCTCACAACTCAGACAGGACAGCACCCACTCTGCAAGGAAGAGGCCAGAAGCAGTGTGTCCTGTGGGACAGAAAGCACAGAGCTTTGGGCCTTAGACCTGAACCTGATTCTGGCCTCTCTGACTGACTGACTTTTCACAACAAAATTTAACCTAAAGACCCAACTTCCTTCTCTCTCAAATGGGGCTCATAACACCTCCCTCGCAGGGGCGTGGTGGGTCAGTCATCCTCATCGGGGTGTGTCCATAGTAGATGCTGATTTAATGTCAGCTGTCGTGAACAAACAGGCTTTGTCTCAAACCTCATGACTTTTGTCACAGCCAAGTACCATTGCAGAATTGTTTACTTACTACTTTGCTTTCAACCAATCACTTTGGAAACTTAAATTCATCTATTTTAAAACAAAACTTTCTATCACAAATGGAAAATCTACTATATCACTTGCCATACATAAGCGATTGCCATTTTTAAAGAATGAAAAATTAAATAAAAATGTTAAATTCCATTTAGCATTGCTCAAAGAAGGCTCTGGACTTGAGGCTTATAACAGTCAGTGAAAAAAACAAAACAAAAGCCCTGGTTGGTGTGGCTCAGTGGATAGAGTGCCAGAATGGAAAGGTTGCCGGTTTGATTCCCAGTCAGGGCACACGCCTGGGTTTTGGGGCAGGTCCCCAGTTGGGGGTGTGTGAGAGGCCACTTATTGATGTACTCTCTCTCACACATCAATGTTTCTCTCCTCTTTCTCCCTCCCTTCCCCTCTCTCTAAAAATAAATACAATCTTTAGCGGGGAAAGAAAGGAGCCAGAGAAGTGGTAGAGGTGGTGCAGCCAACTTGCCCCAGACGAGGCTTTTCCATCTGCTGAGGGCTCAGTCTACCTTCCCACCAGCCTCCCACCTGGTCTGCACATAGGGACCTGGTGAGTCTCCATTAGACAGCCTGTTCCATATCCTCTACCTCATTCTTACGTTTGAAAGGGGAGAGATGCCCTGGCTGGTGTGGCTCAATGGATTGAGTGCTGGCCTGCAAACCAAAGGGTTGCTGGTTCAATTCCCACTCAGGGCACATGCCTGGGTTGCAGGCCAGGTCCCTGGTGGGGAGTGTGTGAGAGGCAACCACACACTGATGTTTCTCTTTCTCTCTTTCTCCCTCCCTTTTCCTAAAAATTAATAAAATCTTCAAAAAAAAAAGTAGAGAGAGACATTACCTAACAGAGAGGGGCATCAGCCTGTCCAAATTTTTCTTTTCATTTCTTTATTTTTATTGTTGACACTATTACAGATGTCGCCATCTCCCCCCCCCACCTTTGTACTCTTCCTCCCAGCCCCTGCCCCCCACTTCCCTCTGGCCATCACCACACTATTGTCTGTGTCCATGAGTAATGCATACAGTTCTTTGGCTAAGCCCTTCCCCTTCTTTCATCCAGTCCCACCCACCCCCAACAGCTGTCAGTCTTTCCAGGCACCCCTGCCTCTGCCTCTGTGTTGTTCATCAGTTTACCCAGTTTTTCTTTAACTTTACTCTCTGGGCCCTGATAAGAGTGTACATGTGAAAACACATGGATAAAACTCATTTTCTTTCTTTCTGATGAAGAAATGTGCAGCACCTATGAATGAGAGTTGGTGGCAGTCAGTAACACCCATCCCGCTCCTGAGTGTCTCGGTGGTCGCGGCCTTGATGGGCGGAGTCGGAGACCTTGCCCTGACCCTGCCTCCATTCCATCTCCATGCCCGGCTCTGTGAGCCAGGCCTGGACGCTGAAGCCTCTCGTTGGTTTTCATATTGTTCAGCTATGCCCTGGGTTAGTTTCTCTCGGACCAGTTTTCCAGAGGAAAATGATAAAGTAGGTCTTTCCCCTCTAGTTACCAAATAACACTGTGTGATTTTATCATCTTATTTTCAAATTTAGTCTTTTTTTTTTAAGAGTTTTTCTACAATTTCCCCTCTAAGCCCATGCCCATTCTAGGAATGACAGATCTGTTTGAGCTATATTTAAAAAAAAATGTATTTAATGAAAAGATCATCTACTGGCATAAGATCAAAGCTAGTTTTAGGGTGACAACCTCAGTATTCCTGGGAGAGAAGAGGACTTGGACGATGAGAAATTTAAATTTCTAAGGCAGATTTCCCTCTAGTTCATGTCGTCTCCTCTTGGCACGCTGCAGCAGCTCACAGCCCCGGTTACCAATGACAGCCAGCCCTTATGGAGAGAGTATCATCTCTCCACTCTCAGTGGTAGTGCCCACAGTCTGGCCCCCAGAGTGAGTCCGGAGGGGAAATAAGTATGCAAAGGAATGGAAACATTTACACCATGGAATAAAAATCAGATTTTGAAGTTGTCCTTTATTATGCTTTACAAAGGATATAAAGAAGACGTACAAAAATGAAGAAATTACTGAAATTAAGTCATACAAAGGTGAAGAAATTACTGAAATTAAGTCATAGCTGGAATGTAATCCTTGGATTCATCCTTCATGTAGAATTATCACCACCAGGCGATGGCTTGGGCCGGTGGTTTCAGTGAGTACAAAGGTAGGACACGTTTTATTTGTCAACTTCTTTTGGTCTGACTTAGCGTCAAGACATTCTCTGGACTTCAGTTTGCATTGGGAAAGGCATTTATTCTGACAGTTATTGCGACCCCTAGCCCACTGTCTCACAGATCTAATGGTTAAACAGAACAGTGGTATCAGTGGTAACTCACAATGTATTTAAATTCAGTCTGGTTCTGTGGATTTAATTTCATTCAGCTTCAGCAGGAGTTTTCTCCCAGTAAAGACTCTAGACCTGAGTTAATATAACCACACAGAAAATTTTCCTCCAAGGAATCAAAGAAGCTCACGTGGGTAAAATGTTGTTTAGGCTTATAAAATATAGCGTCCTATAAATGTTGGGAATGATTTGTTACATTTCCGGTTCACACACCATTTCCTCTGGCCGTGGAGAGGGTAGCTAACCATGGCACTGCAGCTCACCAGTTCTGCGTGGGGTCACGTGAGGGACCCTGACAGGGCCCCTCAGTATCCTTCCTCCTGTTAGCTAGAACCCACCTTTTATTCTTAAGTTGAGGTAAAATCCACATAACACACAGTGAACCATTTTAAAGTGAGTGTTCCAGTGGCATTTAGTACATCCACAGTGCTGGGCAAACACCACCTCTGTTTCCAAACGGCTCCATGCCAGAAGCAGGAACTCCTCACCCGTTCAGCAATGACTGTTCATTCTCTCTTCCCCCAGCCCCTGGTAGTTCCTATTCATCTTTCTGTCTCTACACACTTGCTCATTCTGCATGACTCATGTAAGTGAAACCATACAGTTTGTGTCTGGTTTATTTCACTTAGCACAATGTTTTTAACCCATGTTGTAACATGCATCAGAACTTTATAACTTTTATGGCTGAATAATATTCCGTTGTGCTATATACAACGTTTCGTTCATCCATTTACCTGCTGATGGATATCTCAGCTCTTCCCCTTTTCTGGCTCATTGTGACCAGTTCTGCTATGAATGTGTGTGCATTTGCCTGAGTCCCCATCCTTACTACTTTTGGGTACATACATGGGAATGCAATTACTAGGCCATATGCTGATTCTATGTTTAATTTCTTGAGGAACTGTCAAACTGCTTTCCTAGAAGTTCACCTTTAGTAGCTCATTCTGTTGCATTTTCATTTCCTTAGATCCTCTTAATGATTTGCTATAATAATTCCCAAACATACCTGAAAGTTTAAAGTACAACAAATTCCAGGTACCTACGACTCATCTTCAACAGCCATCAACCTTCCACCACACCTGTTCGTCTATTTCCCTACACCCACTGTCTGCTTTTAAATTTTTGCTGGAGCATTTTAAAACAAAGAATAGACATCATGTAATTTCCCCCAAAACCTTAAGTATGCAACTAAAAATAGGGAACAGGGTCTTATATAACCCCCATAGCAAAATTAACACTAACTGTTTAGTGTCAGTCAGTACAGAGTCTATGTTTCCACTACCCCAACAGTCTTCAGATACTGTCCGGCCTCTGATTTGGGTGCATCTAGATCCAAACAAGATACATTGTGTTTGATTAGTTTATATTGGTAATGACCTTGAAGTCAGTTTTCAGCTCTTTCCTTTTTATCTATGTTGTTGTCTTGTGAAAGAAACCAATTAGGTGTTTCATAGAATGTCCCCATTTGAAATAGACTAATTCTTTTTCCTGTGGTGTTATTTATGTCCTCTCTTAAATTAAGCATTTAATTTATGTGGTAGCAATATAGTTGATTTCTGTAGCTGTCCTCTCAAGCTTTAATACCAAGGACAGAAATGACCTGAGATACTTTTTAAAAAATCCAGATTCCTGGCCCCTGCACCCAGGCGTCCACCACATGCCACTCCCCTTCCTGTCTGAGGTCTGGGGTGCAGTGAAGCAATATGTGCATGCAACAAGCTCCTCAGGCAGTTTGGAAGTGGGCGGCCCTACTGCCAGATGGCATTGCCCCCTAATGGTGATGGACTTTTACCAGCTCACTGTTGTTCCATGATAAGAGAAACAGCTCTGTTCTGCTGAAGGATGCCCCAAAAGGTGTCCTAGGAGCCCAGTGGAGGAGACAAAAACAGATTTCACCTTCTTTGCAATTTGGCCAACTTTGGCCAGCTCAGCTAGAGATCATTCTGGCGATGGGTTAACCAACCAGGGGCCTCCCCACTCGGGGACGGAGGCCCTCTTTGGAGGAAGTCACTGTGCACAGCCCACAGGGACGGAGTGTCCCCACTCCTACTCCAACCTCCTGAGAGCAGAGTGTCCGTGTGAATAATCGGGCACTCCTCTCTTGGAATTCTTTCTCCACATCTGTTTATTTACTCAGTAATGCTTATCAGTATGGACTCCTGGATACTCATTTTATATTTTGAGCAATAATCTGATACTATTTTATGCATTTGCTTGCTCAAATCCTTCCAGCTGTGGCCTTTGGGAACTCTTTCAGCTGGGCCCTGTGTCCTTTGATATACTTCCATGGTGTGGTGTTTCGTGGTTTTTGTTGTTTTGTTTTGTTTTGAGCACTTCCTTCCTTACTCTCTGGGACTGGAAACTGCTCCAGGCTCATTTTGTACATTTCTTGCCCCAGGCACACAATCAGGCATTTCTCCAAGGAGTCCTGGTTCCTTTTATTAGAGAATGGTATGTAAAACCAAGATCTGGGCGCTAAGCATGCTCATTGCTATGGGGCTGTCAGTTTTTAGGCTCTCCCAGCTGACAGAGCAAGGAAATGTGTGTGTACTACACGCCACCCTGTGCTGTGCATTTCTATAAACATTTCTGTATGTAACAATCTGTGTCTATATTAAACTAACAAGTATGAGTTCATGCTCATGCCTTCAACTCTAAACTATTACTGTGTGTTATTCTAGACTCCTCCCCTTGCTTACATGTAAATTCTCACTCCAGCCATGAGAAACCGGGCTCCCACCACCTACTAACTATCCACTAACTTACCTGTTCAGTTGCAGGATACATTTATAGCAGTATTAGAATTGTTAACCTGTACCACGGTGGGAAGCCCCTTTATCAACCAGAGTTCGATTCTTAGTTTTAAAGAAACCACTCATTTCTAAAGTTAATTAGGTAGGTACTCCCTAATTACTCCACCAGCCCCTTCAGTGAGATGGTTTCATGCCATTGGGTAGATTCAGATTCTTTTTTTGTCACATTTTGCATCCTGTCCATGGATCCTCTGAGTTCCAGAATGATTTTTTAAAATATACATACACTAAGGTTTACTCTTTGTGATGTATCTTTCTACAGGTTTTGACAAATGCTTAATGTTTTATATTCACTGCTACAGCATCATACAGAATAGTTTCTCCCTAAAAAATCCCATGGCTCACCTGTTCAGCCCTGACCTCCGTGTCCTGCATCCCTGGTGAGCACCGATCTGTTTATCATCTCTATACTTGTTTCATCTGGAATGCGATAAGCATTTAAGTTCATATATGTCTTTTTCTGGATTGATAACTTGTTTTTTTATCACCATAGTATTTCACTGTATGGATATACCACAGTTTGTTTATACATTTATCTATTGAAGAACATTTTTGTTGCTCCCACAGTTTGGCAATTACACATAAAGCTGCTGTAAGTGTTTTCATAGAGAGTTTTGCATGGGTTCAAGTTTTAACTCATTTGGGTGGATGCCAAGGAGCACAATCGCCAGATCATATGGTGAGACTGTTCAGTTTTGTAAGAACCTGCAAAGCTGTCCTCCAAAGTGGCCGTACCATTCTGCATTCCCACCAGCAACGAGAGAGAGTTCCCGTTGCTCTGCCCTCCCCCCAGCAGTTGGTGTTATTACTTTTTGGTAGGGGGGATCCTGGCCATTCTCTAGTTGGATAGTGGCACCTCGTTGCTGTTTTAAAATATTTCTTAAAAAAGAGAAACAACTCGGAGCTGTTTTTGTCTCGTAGAGCACGCCAGAATACACGAGCTCTGTAAAATGAATCAATGTGAGTGTGAGCCCTCCTTCTCTCACATCTTACAGCCCCAAACAAAACAAAGAGAGGGGGACGCTTATCACTAAGCAAGCTTATTGTTGAAACTTATTGAGTATGTGTGGGAAATGTCACACATGTAATATAAAAGTGTCTGAAGACATTTTATTGTATTAGCAAAAATCGGAGTAACTGATGGGAGAGAACAGTCCAGTTGCACAGATACTCCAGACTCACGAAAGCCCCCAGTTGCCTCCTTTAGTCTGTCTAGATAGCAGTTCCCGTGGTCAGGCCCTTGTGCTGTGACAAATACCAGAGCGCGCCGGCAGATGTCAGGACACACTGAACCCCTTTCAGCCCTCACTTTGTGCGCACTTCGAGGACTTACAGCACAAATCATTCCATCATCTGTACGCTGAGTGAAAAATGTAAAAAATCAAAAGAGAAGGAAACACATGGAACACAAAGCCCCAAAGCAATAAACACCATTTCTCAAAATACACATATCCAAACAGAGTTCAGTGGAAGCTCTGGTAGCAAGCCACCACTTTACAGATATACTGACTGGCTTTCCTTCCCCGGGGGCGTGAAACAGCTTACACCGCACGTGGCACATGGAGCTGCCCTGCGCCGTGCCCAGACTTCTGCTCCCAACAGGTGGGTCTGTTGTCCCCAGAATGGCACATGACACTTTACATTAGAATATGTAATTTACTTAAAGAGTATTAGGGAAGTGAAATGTGAATTTGGGAAGAATGCCACCTGTGGTGGTGATTTCAATGGAAACTAAGTCAAATGCTTTGTAAAGATGTGATAAAGGTGAGCTGCTAACAAAAATTGTAAGCTTCCTTCCCTGACTGGTGTGTCTCCGTGGATTGGGTGCCAGCATGAGAAACAAAGGGTCACCAGTTCCATTTCCAGTCAGGGCACATGCCTGGGTTGTGGGCCAGGTTCCCAGTAGGGGGTGCATGAGAAGCAACCACACATTGATGTTTCTCTACCTCTCTTTCTCCCTCCCTTCTCCTCTCTAAAAAATAAATAAATAGGGTCTTTTAAAAAATGGTAAGATTCCTGGAATAGGGGAAAAAGGTATGCAAGGGTACAAGGATCTTGCACCCAGATTTCTTCACAGCTGCCCCAATTCTCACTCCTCTTTAAAGAAACAGAAACAGGAAACTGAAGGTAATAATTATGGATGTGGTTTATACAAAAAAGATGATTCCACTAAAGACCAATATATACGGACAAAGAAAACAGCAACATACTGTCCTGGCCAGGGGTGGTTACAGCACCGTCCTGCCTGGCAGGGCACATGCAGGAGTCAAGCAATGAATGTGCAGGTGTGTGGAGCAACGCACCAATGTCGCTCTCTCTCCCCCCCACCCCACCTCTAACAAATCAATAAAGAAAAACATTTTTAAAGAAACAGACTGATTGACACAGAGAACAGACTGATGGCTGCCAGAAGGGAGAGGGTTTGGGGGACAGGGGGAAAGGTGACGGGATTGAGCAGTAGTGATTGCTGACTCAGCACTGAAATAGTCTCGGGATATGAAGTGCAGCACCGGGAACACAGTCAGTAATATGGTAATAACTACACGTGGGGCCAGGTGGGCACTAGGAATATTGGGGGACCACTTTGTAAAGTATATGATTGTCTAACCACTATGCCTGAAACAAAATAATATTGAATGGAAACTTTAATTTAAAAAAATAAAAATTAAAGAAAATATTTTTATAAAAAGAAAGATTATTCCAGTCAACAGACCTATAATCACAGAAAATGCTGGTACTACAGGAAAAGATTGTCAAATGAATGCATTTTATATATTTCAAGTCATTTTTTATTTCTTAACTTTAACCAGGTATTTCAAAGAGCCAACCAATTGACTATTAATGAGTACTGCTACTGTAAGTCTACCTCAGAGAAACCAAAGTAAGCACCCGACATTCACTGTTCTGTTTTAACCACACTTCAAGTTGTCTGCAACTTCATTGTTCAATAAAAGGATTAAATTTGAGTTCCCTCCTGGGCCTGACAGTATGGATTTCCTCAGACTTGAGGCGTATAGGGGCACCTGGATAGCTGACCCGGCCTCTCAGTATAGCAGGTCCTCCAATAATGTCTTACATTCAACATCATTTTGTAATAACACTGATGAAACAAAATTGACTCCACCGGGGGTCACTTTCTCCCGTGTTTGTGTGGATTTTCTCCCGGCACTCCAGTTTCCTCCCATATCCTAGAGCTGTGTACATAAAGTGAACTGACGTGTCTACATTGTCCCAGGCTGAGTGAGTGTGGCTATGAGCATGAGTGACCCAGTAATGGAAGGGCATCTTATCCAGGGTGGGTCCCACCTGTGCCCTGAGCTGCTGGGAAAGGCTCTGGCCACATGGACTCTGAACCGGAATCAGTGGGTTAAATGTATGTAGAGATCATGTTTATTTGAGTGTTTAATATAGAAATGTTTGGGGTCTTTATTTAGAAGTTGGGACTTCCAGCCAAGATGGAGGTGAAGGTAGGTGCACTGTGCCTTCTCCCATTACCAAAGAAGGACAGCAACAAATTTAAAAACAAAAACTACCCTGAACTGACAGAAAATTGAATTCTGTGGAAGTCCAAAAACCAAGGAGTTAAAGAAGAAACATTCATCTAGACTGGTAGGAGGGGTGGAGACAGGCAGATGGGCAGATGGGCAGAGAGGACTCCTGGCGAGGCGGTGGCTGGAGGAATGGGCAGTCCCAAATTTGAGTGCAGATGAACCAGGAGGAATAGCTGGGGAGCAAGACAGAGTGTGCAACCCAGGGATCCAGTGTGGGAAAATAAAACTTCAAACCTCTGATTGAGAAAACCTGTGGGGACTGAGGCAGCAGCAGGAGAAACTCCCAGTCTTACAGGAGAGTTCATTGGAGAGACCCAGAGGGTCCTAGAATGTACACAAAACCACCCACCCAGGAATCAGCACCAGAAGGGCTCAGTTTGCTTATGGGTAGTGAGGGAAGTGACTGAAAGTCGGCCAAAAGCTGGGCAAGGGGCATTGTTCCCTCTTGTACCCCTCCCCCACATACAGTGTCACAACACAGCATGCATGTTGCCCTGTCCTGGTGAACAATTAAGGCTCCACCCCTTACTACGTTATAGGCGCACCAAGACAAAGAAATATGGCCCTAATGAAAGAACAGATCAAAGCTCCAGAAAAAAATACAACTAAGCAATGAAGGGATAGCCAGCCTATCAGATGCAGAGTTCAAAACACGTGATCAGGATGCCCACAGAAATGGCTGAGTATGGTCGCAAAATAGAGGAGAAAGTGAAGGCTATAAAAAATGAAATAAAGGAAAATGTACAGGAACCAACAGTGACAGGAAGGACACCAGGTCTCAAATCAATGGTTCAGACCAGAAGGAAGAATTAAACATTCAACCAAAACAGAATGAAGAAATAAGGACTCAAAAAATGAGGAGAAGCTTAGGAACCTCTGGTATAACTTTAAACATTCCAATATCCAAATCATAGGGGTGCCAGAAGGAGAAGAGAAAGACCAAGAAATTGAAAATTTATTTGAAAACATAATGAAGGAGAAATTCCCCAATCTGGCAAAGGAAATAGACTTGTAGGAAGTCCAGGAAGGTCAGAGAGTCTCAAAGAAGTTGGACCCAAGGAAGCATGCACCAAGGCAAATCATAATTACATTAGCCAAGATTAAAGAGAAGGAGAGAACCTTAAAAGCAGCAAGAGAAAAGGAGACAGTTACCTACAAAGGAGTTCCCATAAAATTGTCAGCTGATTTCTCAAAAGAAACCTTGCAGGCAAGAAGGGGATAGAAAGAGGTATTCCAAGTCATGAAAGGCAAGGACCTCCATCCAAGATTGCTCTATCCAGCAAAGCTCTCATTTAGAATGGAAGGGCAGATAAAGTGCTTCCCAGATAAGGTCAATTTAAAGGAGTTCATCACTACCAAGCCCTTATTATATGAAATGTTAAAGGGACTTATCTAAGAAAAAGAAGAAGATAAAATATATGAACAGTAAAATGACAACAAACCCACAACTATCAACCAAACCTGAAAAAAAAAAACAAACAAACAAACTCAGCAAACAACTAGAACAGGCACAGAATCACAGAAATGGAGATCACATGGAGGGTTATCAGCGGGGAGAGGGAGGGGAAAAGGTACAGAAAATAATTAGCATAAATGGTAGGTAGAAAATAGGGGGAGGTTAAGCATAGTATAGGAAATGGAGAAGCCAAAGAACTTACATGTACAACCCATGGACATGAACTAAGGGATGGGGTATATGGGTGGGAGGGGATGTGCAGGGCAGAGGAGAATAAAGGGTAGAAAATGGGACAATTGTAATAGCATAATCAATAAAATATATTTTTAAAAAAGGAGTTGGTTGATGTTTATTTGACCAGAAATATGCCATAGGAACTTAACTCTTGTTTCTATCAATCAGTCTAGGGTAAATTTGGTTTCCTTATGTCTTGCTTCCTTTAAAGTGGAACTTACTGCATGCTGGATGATATTGTCATATTGTCTATATTTATTATGTTGGTATGAAATCAGTCAAAAGGCACTGGAAAGGATGCTAAATCAACATCTGACCAAGCTAACTCATTTTTACTCTCATTCCATGTTAACATAGATACCAGGCAATAAATAGGTTATGTCAATCAATGTGGGCAAGAAATGCCCTATTTTGGACATTGATATATATTCAGAGCTCTTTTCTGAATAATTGTAACTAGTAACTATAAGTGTTAGACAGCTTGAGGAAGTTTTGTATCTTTGTGAGTATGTCCCAATATTGGAAATGCCAACGTTGTAATGTGTAGTTGTGTAGCAGATTATTTGGAGTAAACACAACCACATTCATTATTATAAAGCTATAATGTTAATTGCCTAGTAACTATCCTTTCTTTCTTAATTTGTCTAATCATTGCCCCCTCCAAAATTACTCAAAAACTTTTACCTAACAAACACCAATCTTACAATTCATCTTCTCAGAATGAGTGCGTCATTTGAATTAATGGAAAACTTTTAAATAGTTTTGGGGATAACTTTTAAATTACCCATGAAGATTTGCTTTGAATTGCAATTCACTTCTCTGAGCAGAAAATTGATTTTGGAAAGCTCTTAAAATTATTCTGATTCTCTAAAGAAAGTTTCCTTAAACATTAGTATTTTTTATAATTATGAAGAGTAATACCTACACCAGTATTTGCTATTACTATCTAACTATGGTTTTTGCAAGGAGAATTATCTGTGAGGTCATTGAATTCATTTAATACTAATGCTTCCACCTATTTATTAAAAGGATCTGAGGTTCCTGGGTCTCCACAACCTCGCGCTAGCAATGTCTCTGCCATTTACAAAATAATGAATGTACTTTTTCACTTCGTTGTTACCTTTCTCCCAAGATGTTTCAGTGTCACCAAATTTCTGATGCCATGAGCCACAAAACATTAAGAAAAAGAGGCCATAAGTTCACTGCGCGCCCATGTGAGGAAAGCAGCGCGAGAGGGAGAGCGGGGCTCACCGTCAGTCGTGGGGACAGACCGAGCGAGGGTCCTCGCAGCTGCCTCCCTTCCTTTCTCCCTGCGCCCGGACTCACTGTGCCCACTCATCTCGACAAAAAGGACTCAACAAAAGAAAAGAATTAGAGATAAAAGGGAGAAAAAGGAAAATATTGGGAAAATGGGAATAAATCCAATTTACTGTTTAATTACAGTAATTGCTTTTGACGGTTTTTCAATGAAGTTGAAATAACACATGGAGGGACTAGAAGAGCTTCTCACCGAGTTTCAATTCTTGCCGTTAGCAAGGGCTGACACACAAAACCCCTCTGGGAAGACGTGTGTTGTTCTTAATCAAAAAAAAAAAAAGGAAAGGAACCAACTTTCTTCCCCCTGAAAGAAAGCACAGCCCATGGGAAGCTCTAGGGAAATTTAAAAGTCCCGTCACCAGGCCACGCCCTGACCATTCCCACCAGAATCTTTAACACACTAGTTCTCAATCTTGGCCGCACCTGGGAAGTTTAAGAAGTATCGAGAGAGGCTGAGCCTCTCGTAAACAGATGGGAAGGCTCTTCAATTTTTTTTTTTTTTTTTTTGAGCCTCTCCTAGATAAGTTTAACGTTTCTCTTCAGGCACTCGCCGAAGAACTCCACTCTGCGCATGTGCAGTGAGTATGAGCTCACAGGGAACCTGGAAAGCAAAGAGCTCTGCTTTGGGCCTGTTTGGGTGATCCCCCTGTCCTGGGCACCTGGAGAGCACAGAAATCTATGCCGCGCCTGCAGGAAGAACCGAGCCCTACGTAAGCCCGACCCCTGCCTCAGTTCGGGGAGCCGTATTCTTATTTTATTAGTGTGTGCTACCTTGATGCACCAAGCTCTCTCCCTTCTCCTTTCCCTCCGTTTTGTTTTCAGTAAATCCCTTCTTTTGCACCTGTTTCACCTCTTGTCTTGATTTCTATCTTGGGGGGGGGGGGTGGTGGGGAAGAATCCCTTTGCTGGTGACAAAACCCAGTGCCACCTCCAGAGAAATCATTGGTCTGGAGTGAGCCTAGACAATATTAGGACTCTTGAAAGCTCCCCAGAGGATTCTAATATGTAGCAAAGTTTGGGAACCACTCTGCTACCAGTAGCCCCTCCATCAGTAGTTTTTCACGACCTTCAGGTGATTCCAATGTGCAGCCAAGACTTAGAACCACGCCATCAAGGCAAACTTGCTTTTTAGCAGAGGGCTAAGTGGTGCTGGTTGAGAGCAGCTGGGGGCTGCCCTGCCTGTTCTTAACAGCTGGAACTTTGGAGTCCACATCATTCGGGCCTTTAGACAAATCCCAGAGAGGAAGCTGTTCAAAGACAACGACTAAGAAAAAGAAATAATTTAATCTCTGCAGGCTTGTAAAACACTCAGTTGTTGTGTAGATTGGGGGAGGACTTTGTAAGGAATTCTCCACCCTTCAGCATTTTTCCATCTTCCATCCCTTCTCTTCGAAGTCCCCCAACACCTGGATGAGTCTGGCACCTTTTAAGTATGGGCAGGGGGTTAGGAGGGTGCTGTGGGTGGGGTCAGCGAGTGACCCTTCCGGATTTAATGAATCCCAGGCCTGGTCTGTGTGTTACTCAAACTCTTACTAGGGATTTTGTTTCAGTGAACCCTTGACTGTGCTTGTACTCACCTGCTAATTCTGGAAGGGAGAGCAAGTGTGTTGTGTTCACAACCCGCCTGCTTTGAATTTAAAATGATGTCAGAACAAAGATCAGATTATTTTTCCACTCATCTATAATTAATAGCAATTAAAAATTAAATATTATTGCTTCATGTATGTTTGATCTGGATGATTTCATCTATGGCAAAATATATCGTTGCAGAGGATTTGTTAGTGATTTTAAAATGCTTTTGTAGCATTTTTAGAGCTTGACCATAGATTGACCCAAAAGCTTGCTTCAGGGGATAGGTTAAGCGGAGGTCGCTTTGGGGAAGCACAGTCAGTTTTGTGGCAAGGATGAAAGATAATAAACCTGGAGACTCACTGATGATTACCACGAAAGGAGGTTTGGAAACTGAGGACAGAGATCTGGCTGTCAGAGTCCAGATGCAAACAAATACAAGGAGGAAGTTTCCAGGACAATTCCCCCAAATGTCACCCTGACACACTTCATGTACTGGTCCTTCTTTGAATTCATCCAAAGTTTTTTAGAGATTAGAGTATCAAAACAAGTTTGCTATGATAATAGGTACCATGTTTTAAGAACCTATTTTGTAAAGTTGCCGTTCTAGGCCCTTTCTACACATTTTCTTATCTAATTTTTAAAACAGCCCATTTTATAAAAAACGACTGAGGTTTGAGGACTATGGAGACTTGACGGAGGTCATAAGCTAGCAAGTGACAGAGCTAGGATTTGAAACATGGTCTTACCTTAAGGGTTTCCTTTAATGGCATTCTTTGAAGAAAGAGGGGGCGGAGGGAAAAGAAGAAGAAATCTGAGAAACTGTTACAGAAATGCTGAACCATCTGCTCCTTGTTTTTTAAACTATATCTATCTGTTAACTCTACCTCTACCCCCATGTCTACTTCTAGAGGTAGGATGGTCATTTCATCAGCCATGGTGACTCAGGGGAGCCAGGCCAGGCCAGGCCAGGCCCTCACTAAGTATGAACTGAAGGCATGAATGTGTTTCTGCCCAATATCCTCAGCTCCTAGGTGAGAGCCAGGGGGATCCACCCTGGAGAGCACCCATAGCCAACTAGTCTGCGCGCAGTTTTCAGTGATGAGTGAGCCATTGGCAGCACCTAAAAGCACAGAATTTTCTTTTTGAGAAAAATAACTTCTGCTTCTATCATGGCAGAGCCTCCCATCTTTGCTGGAATAATTGATGTCAGCTAAGATTTGGAAAAGTGATAAACGTGGCCTCATGGTCTGTTTTCACGGTTCCTCCCTCCTTCATCTCTTTCCATTTATTTAGCACTTTTTGTGTGTCCAGTGTTCAGTGTTACCCTGGGCATCGTGCTCATCCTAGCCATACTATTCAAACCACAAGTTTATTCTACATTTATTTCTATTTTTAAAAAGTCTTAAAGCTCATACTGATTTTATTTATCACTATTCATTGTGGGTCGCTGACCACATAACATCTAAATGCCTGAGCCTGGCGTGCGTTCTCGTTATATGCTGCCCATCTGCCTTGCCCAGCTCATCCCTTGCCAGTCATTTCCAGCTCCTCTGATATTTTCACTATTTGGGGGGTCATACTCCCTCCACTGATGATTCCATGCTTTTGCACCTACTGTCTTGTGTTTAAATACCTTTCCCACTTGTCAGTGTACTTCTATTCATGCTTCAAAACCCTCCTCCCACATCCACCCCCCACCCCCACCAGAAGGCCTTCCTGATTCCTTGTCAGGCAAAGTGAGTTGTCCTATCTTCTGTTTTCATGAATCTGTTCATACTCCTATGACTATATTTCCTATGAGAACTTCTCTCCCAGTGAAATTTGAAATCCTCAGGGGCTTGGATTATGTTTCATTTACCTTTGTCTCTTTCAAGACTACCTGTTGTAGTAGTTCAGTAGAGGTTTTGTTGAATAAATGAATAAAGTTATGCAAAGTTGAAACTGTATGGAGATACAGTTTCGGGTAACTAGGGGTGCAGGGGTGTTCTTATGGGACAGGAAGGCTATCGGTAAGAACATTATTCCTAGATGTGTAATGTTTAACAGACTTCGAATGAGATGGTGAATATGAAAGAAATAACCAGAGTATTTAAACATGGTAAAATGAATATATTGCATGGCATTTATACATATGAAGAAATTCACAACAGAGATGTGGTATTCATTGATTTGTAATTATTTCTAGAGGCGTCAATCAGAAACATGTGTTTAAGAGATGGGAAAAAAGGATCTCTTTAGTTAATGGGAAAATAGGCCCAGAAAGCCTTTTGCATTGAGGAAAAAAGAGCATGAATCCTAAAGTGTGGCTAAGCCAAGTGCCTGGCACCTGGCAGGTCCTCAGCAAATGAGTGATGTTGCTAGAATGTCTGGAGCATTCCCCTTGAGTGCCTCATCTACTCCAGTGTTCAGCTAATTGAGAACAAACACTAGGGGTCAATTGAGATAAAGAGTTATCAGCTTCATTACCAGAAACATACCTTTCCTGGAAAACTGTGGACCAAGTGACATCTACACCCTAGACCAAAGCTTCAAACTGAAACCCAACTGGAATTCCTGCCCACCACTTGGAGAGCTGGGACTGCTACAAAGATACTCAGCCAGCGCAGAAAGTCACAATCACCTAAAGAACCCATTCAGCGGCACACTGGAGCGAGCCAGAGGGCAGAGGAAAAAACTTATAGGCTCCTAAGGCTGCTTCTGGAAGCCAGACCCTTTGACCTGCACCAGAGTGAGGACCACAGGGACCCAGATCCTCACCTGTCAGTGGGAGGACCTGGGGGAGAGAGGGGAGAGGAAGTCTGCTTCCTTCTCCCTCCAGAACCCAAGTGACCATGCCCACTAATGCCATAGTCTTTCCAGTTAGATAAATGACTCTTCTCTTTTGGAGGGTGAGCAAGGTATGGAAAGAGGGGCCACTAATGTTTGCCCCTACATAATTGTCTCCTTAAAAATGTGGTTACTTCCTGTCCTCTCTGCTGAAATGGGTCAGAAAGTGGAGTGGGAATAATAATATATGCAAAAGACATGCCAAGCAGAAGGTGTGTTGGGGGCCCAGCAGGGCTGTTCTGCAGGTGTCAGAGTTGAAGGTGGGGAGGCGAAAAGACAGTGTGTGTGCAGGTGGTGGGGGCTGAGGGTGATGGGCCAAGCAGAGGCTGACTTTCAGGTCTGTAGCTCCGGGGCACCAGTTCCATGGGATGGCTGGCATGTGGCCATGTTGCAGGGGTAGACGTCCTTAAAGGTGGTTAGAAGAGAAGACTCTGGAAGATGAGGCAGGACCCATGGGGCTGGAAGGAGTCTGTCATCTGTTATCAAGTCTAAAAGGAGCCTGGAGTGTTTGGGCCAATTCCCCTCCTTGTCTGGATTTGTGAAGGGTTTGGTAACCCCATGTGACCTGCAGTATTAGCAGAATCACAGCATGTAAGAGTTGAAAAGTACTGGTGACCAACTATTCCAACCCTCTTATTTTACAAACGAGAAAACAGAGGCCGAGAGGGATTCTCTGCCAGCCTCACGGTTTGATTACACTCTTTGAAAACATCATAACTCTCCACAACTGTTCTGTGGTGACACTCAAAAGACTATCCTTGTCATTTTCAAAAGGTGTCATGTTTCGGGTGTGGGACACAAACCTATGATTTACAAGCCTGCCCCTTCGTGTTACAGCCTCCTAAGGATTCATCATTGGCTACTGAAGTTTAAGGTCACTGCAGTGTGAAAGGAGTGTTAAACTATACAGTCAATGGCAGTAGGTAGTGCTGGATTGACTGTCTGTGAGCATCTTTATGAGCCATAAATGCCAACATCTTTCTTTCATTACCCTTAAAGTCTGTTTATGTAAAAGATAAGGGAAGGCCCAGCTCAGAGTACTCATTGAGAATTAGTGGGAGGGTCTAGCAGGAAGGAATAACAGGAAGTCTGGTCATAACACAAATGACCAGACCGTTAAGACAGGCAGCTTACAGCAGAGGACTGAAGATTTTGTTTATTTCTTCTAGAACTCACTTGTCACACTAATGTGTGACCAGGCTTAGTATAGAGGACACGACGAAGACAGACCTCTGTGGCTGGTGCTTCATTCTTCCTTAACCTTGTGTGGTTGAACGAACAGCCTTCCATTTCAGATGGTGCACCACAGACGGCACTGTCAACACCCAGACAGATTGGGAAAACAGGCCGGTTCCTATGCCAGACGTATCTCCAGGGTCTTCTTTGTAACTCCTCAGTGTTTTCGACCTTGCTCCCTGCTACAGTCTGACTGTGGCCCCCAAGACTCAGAGGTTGAATCCCAACCCCCAAAGGTGATGGTATTTGGAGGTCAGGCTTTTGGGAGGTCGTTGGTCCTGAGGATGGAGTTGTCATGAATGAGATTAATGTTATTTTTTCCAGTTTTATTGTGGTATAATTGATATAAAGCATTGTGTAACTTTGAGGTAGACAATGTGATGATTCGATGCATATGTGTATGGGAAAATACCACAGGGAGGTTAGTTAGCAAATCCTTCGCCTCATGTAATCGTCATTTTGTTGTTGTTATGGTGAGAACATGAAAGTTCTACTTTCACAGCAACTTTCAAGTATACATTCCAGTATCGTTTAGTATAGTCACCATGCTGTGCATCAGCTCTGGAACTTACTCAGCTTGGAGTTAAAAGTTTGTACCCTTTGTCCAATATCTATCTCCCCATTTCACTTAGCCCCCGGCCCCTGGCAACCACTGTTCTATCTACTCGTTATTTCTATGAGTTTGATGCTTTGAGATTCAACATGTGGGATCATACAGTATTTGTCTCTCTCTGCCTGACTTATTTCACTCAGCATAATGCCTGCAAGGTCCATTATCAAAAATGGCAGAATTTTCTTCTTGTTATGGCTGAACAATATTCCATTGTGCGTGTGTATGTGAGTGTATATGTGTGTGTGTGTCATATCTTCTTTATCTAGTCATCCTTTGATGGATACTTAGGTTGTTCCCATGTCTTGGAAATGTGGCAGTGAACACGGAGGTGGAGATATCTCTTCCAGAGATTGATTTCACCTCCTTTGGGTAAATACCTAACGCGGGGATTTCTTGATCATATGGTAGTTCTGTTTTTTATTTTGTGAGGAAATGCCACACTGTTTCCCACAGTGACTGCACCAATCTACATTCCCACCAGCAGCACACAAGGGTTCCCTTTTCTTCACACCCTTCCCAGCATTTGTTATCTCTAGTTTGTTTGTTTTAAAATAACAGTTGTTCTAAAAGGTGTGAGGTGATATTTCATTGTGGTTTTGGTTTGCCATTCCTAGGTTAATGATGTTCAACACCATTTTATGTACCTGTTTGCCATGTGTATGTATTTTTTGTAAAAATAGCTATTCAAGTCTTCTGTTCATTTTTAATTGGATTGGTTTTTTGTTTGAGATGTATGAGTTCCTTCTATAGTTTAGATATTAACCCCTTATCAGATCTATGGTTTTCAAAAAATTTCTCCTGTTTAGTAGGTTGTCTTTTCATTTTGTTGATTGTTTCTTTTGCTTGCAGAAACCTTTTAGTTTGATGTAGTCCCACTTATTTATTTTTGCTTTTGTTGCCATTGCTTTAGACATCATATCCTGAAATTTATTGCCAAGATAAATGTCAAAATGCTTTTCCTGTGTGTTTTCTTCTAGGAGTTTTACGGTTTCAGGTCCGATGTTCAAGCCCATAATCTATTTTGGGTAAATTTTTGTGAGTGGTATAAAATAGGATCCAGTCTCATTCTTTTGCATGGGAATGAGTTTTCCTCCAACCATTTATTGAAGAGACTGTGTTTTTCTCATGGCTCTCTAGTCTAATATTAATTGACCATATAAGAATGGGTTTATTTTTGAGGTATCAATTCTGTTCCATTGGTCTATGTGTCTTTTTTAATGCCAGTACCATACTGTTTTGATTACTATAGCATTGTAATATCTTTTGAAATAAAGAATTGTGATGCTTCCATCTTTGTTCTTTTTCAAGACTGCTTCAGCTATTTGGTGTCTTTTGTGATTCTATACAAATTTTAGGGTTGTTTTTCCGACTTGTGAAAAATGTTATTGGAATTTTAATAAGGATTGGGCTAAATCTGTAGATGGTTTTGAGTAGTGTGGATATTTTAGTAGTATTAATTCTTCTGATGCACAGACATGACATAGTTTTCCATTTATTTGTGCCTTCTTTAATTTCTTTTATCAGTGTTTTATAGTTTTCAGTGTATAGATCTTTCAATTACTTGGCTGAATTTATTCCTAAGTATTTTATTGTTTTCTGATGCAATTGTACATAAGAATTTTTTTTCATTTCTTTTTCAGACAGTTCATTGTTAGTGTATAGAAATTCAACTGTTTTTTTATGTTGCTTTTGTATGCTGCACCTTTATTGAATTCCTTTATTAGGTCTAACAGTCCTTTGGGAAAGCCTTAAGAATTTTCTACATAAAAGTCATATGATCATCAAAGACAATTTACTTCTTTCTTCCTTATTTGAATGCCTTTTGTTACATTTTCTTGCCTAGTTGCTGTGGCAGCACGTCCAGTCCTGTGCTGAAGAGGAGTGTTGAGAAGGTGCAGACTTGTCTTGTTCCTGTTATTAGAGGGAAAGTGTTTAAACTTTCACTGTTGAAGATGGTGTGACCTGTAGGTTTGTCCATATGTTCTTTATTACGTTGAGTTATGTTTCTATTGCCAGTTTGTTGAGAGTTTTTATCATGAGTGGATTTTGAATTTTGTCCAATGCTTTTTATGCATCTATTGAAAAGACCATATGATTTTTATCTGTTATTTTATTAATGTGTTGTATCACATTTATTGGTTTGCAAATGTTGAACCATCCTTACTTTCCAGGGATACATCCACTTGATCATGGCATATAATTCTTTTAATGTGGTGTTGAATTTTATTTGGTAATATTTTGTTGAGAATTTTGCATCCATATTCACCAGGGATACTGGCCTGTAATTTGCTTTACATGCAGTGTCCTCACCTAGCTGTGGTATCAGGTAATGCCAACCTTATAAAATAGGCTTGGTAATGTTTCCCTCTCTTCACTTTTTTTGGACGACTTTGAAAAAAGCTGGCATTAATGCTTTCTAAGTGTTTGGTAGAATTCACTTGTGAAGCCATCTGTTCTGCGCTTTTCTGTTTTGAGGTGCTTTTGATTACTGATTCAATCTCCTTACTTGCTATTGGTCTATTCAGATTTTCTATTTCTTCATGATTCAGATTTCATAGAGTGTATGTTTCTAGAAATGTATTCATTTCTTAAGCATTTCCAGTTTGTTGGCATATATTTGTTCACTATAGTCTCTGATTTCCTTTATATTTCTGTGCTATCAGTTGTAATATCTCTTACTTCATTTACAACTTTATTTATTTGAATTTGTTCTCTTTTTCTTGGTGGGTGTAACTAAAGTTTTATAAATTTTACTTTTCTAAAAATTCTGAGTTTTATCTTGTCTATTTTTATATACTTTATTTCATTTATTTTTGTTCTAATCTTTGTTATCGCTCTCCTTCTGCTAACTTTATGCTTTGTTGCTGTTTTCCCACTTTCTACAGCTGTAAAGTTAGTTTCTTTGTGTCTGTGAAATAAATTTTTTTAATGAAGGCATTTGTCACTGTATACTTTGCTCACCACTGCTTTTTACTGCATCCTTTAAGTTTTCATATGTTGTATTTCAATGGTTGTTTGTTTCAAGAAATTTTATATTTCAATTTTAATTTAACCATTACTAGGAGTTGTTAAGGAGTGCGTTATTTAATTTCCACATATTATTTTAATTTTTCAGTTTCCCTTTTGTTATTTATTTCTAGCTTCATACCACTGTGGTAGAAAAAGCTAATTGGTATGATTTCAATCTTTTAAAATTTTCTCAGGAGGACTTCTGGTCAGATGGTAGCATAGGCGGACATGGGTCACCTCTTTGCTCAGCTACATCAAAATTACAACTAAAACACAGAACAATCATCACTCAGGAACATTAGAAATTGAGCTGAATGGAAGTCTGACAACTATGTAATTAAAGAAACCACATCCATCCAGACTGGTAGGAGGGGCACAGCTGAGAAACTGGCTTTTTCTGCATCTATGGAAAAGACCATATGATTTTTATCTTTTATTTTGTTAATGCATTGTATCACATTTATTGGTTTGCATATGTTGAACCATTCTTCATGAATAAAAATCCACATCCACATGGATAAAAATTTGGGAGGGATATCTCGGGAGCGAAGAGTCCCAGAACCACATGAGGCACCCCCAGTCCAGGATTCCAGTGTCAGGAAAGTAAGTCCCCACAACTTCTGGCTACAAAAACACTGGGGATTGAGTTAGGGGGAAAAAATTCTGGAGCCCCAAGCAGTTCCTCTTAAAGAACTCACACACAGACTCACCTACTCAGACTCTCTCTCTGATCTCCAGCACTGAGGTAGCAGCTTGAAAGGCACCAGTGGTACCTGAAGTACCACTGAAGTGTCTGGCATCAAAGTGAGCAGAGGCCACTGTAACTTTTCTAAATCCTCCCCCCACAGAGTCAGTAAGCTGGTGCCATAACTGAAACTCCATCAATTTACCTAACATTGTTTGACCCTCCTTGGAGATCCCCAGAGACACTACCCCCACCCAACTAACAGGCTCACCCATGATGCTTTTCTATATGAATGGCTGGTCTTGGCTCCTGCTTCACAACTTCCTGGATCTTCTCAAACAAGCAACAGCTGGCCTCAGTGAGCCCTAGGCCTGGCACCAGCAGCACCCAGCCTGGATTCACAGCTTGGCTTTGTCTGGGAATCTCCAAGCCCAGCACAAGCAGCAGCCATCTCAGATTGCTTTATAGCTTAGGTAGGGTGCCCCAGGCAAAACACAGGTGGGGGATGACCTTGGCCTGCACCACCCGGAAACCCCAGGGCCAGCGCACCCAATGTGGACAGCTACAGATCACATTTGAGCACCACCAGCCTGCCCCTACATAGCTGATCCTCAACGGATGGTAGAAGTTGGTGGTCAGTGGTCATAGCCAGTCCTTGCAGCTGGCTGGCCTAGGCAAATCCCTCCCATTGACCTGATGGCAACCAAGCTCAACTACAAGAATACCCAACTTGGGTGATAGGGGAGGCTGTGCCATTGGACCCTACAAGGACACATACTACATAAGGTCACACTACCAAGACACAAAGTCGAAGCAGTTATATCTAATACATAGAAACAAACACAGGGAGGCTGACAAAATGAGGAGACAAAGAAACATGGCCCAAATGAAAGAACAGGTCAAAACTCTAGGAAAAAGAACTAAACGAAATGGAGATAAGCAATCTCTTGGATACAGAGTTCTAAATACTGGTTATAAGGATGCTCAAGGAACTTAGTGAGAACCTCAACAACATATCCAAGATCCACTCAGAAATGAAGGATACACTAACTGAAATAAGGAACACTTTACAGGGAAACAAGAGTGGAGTGGATGAAGCTGAGAATCAAATTAATGATTTGGAACATAAGGAAGCGAAAAAAACAATCAGAACAACAAGAAGAAAAAAGAATCCAAAAAAATGATAATAGTATAAATAGCTTCTGGGACAACTTCAAGAGGTCCAACATTCGCCTCATAGGGGTGCCAGAAGGAGAAGAGAAAGAGCAAGAAATTGGAAATCTGTCCGAAAAAATAGTGAAAGAAAACTTTCCTAATTTGGTGAGGAAATAGTCATGTAAGTCCAGGAAGCTCAGGGAGTTCCAATTGTGATGGATGCAAAGAGGCCACTCCAAGACATATCATAATTAAATTGCTGGAAGTTAAAGATAAAGACAGAATCTTAAAAGAAGCAAGAGAAAAGAAATTAGTTACCACATGGTTACCAGATGAGATAAGGGAGGGAGAAAATGGGTGAAGAGGTAAGGGGATTATAAAGTACAAATAGGTAGTTACAGAATAGCTATGGGGTTGTAAAGTACAGATTAGGAAATGGAGTCGCCAAAGAATTTACAGGCATGACCCGTGGATGTGAACAATGGTGGGGGGTACCCAAGAGAGTAGGGGAAGCTGGGCGGAGGGGATGCAAAGGGAGAAATTCAGGACAACTGTAATAGCATAATCAATAAAATATTATTAAAAAATTAAAGTGGGAAAATAAAAAATTAAAAATAAATGCAACTTTCTGAGACTGATTTGTCACCTAACATATGCTCTAACCTAGAGAATGTTCTGTGTGCATTTGAGAGTTGTATTCTGCTTGCTGTTAGATGGAATGGTTTGCATATATGTGTGACATCCATTTGGTGAGAATTGTAGTTCAAGTCCAAATATTTCCTTATTGATTTTTTGTCTGGATAATCTATCCATTGTTGAAAGTGGGATGTTGAGTTTTCCTATTATTTTTGTGATGTTGCCTCTTACTCTCTTCATGTCTGTTTGTTTTTGCTTAATATATCAGGTGCTCCAATGTTGGGTACAAACCTATTTACAATTGTTCTATTGTCTTGATGGACTGACTCTTTCATCATTATGTAATGACCTTCTTTGTCCCTTGTGTCTGGTTGACTTAAAGACTATTTATTTGTTGTAAGTATAGCTATCTCTGCTCTTTTGGGTTTCTATTTGCATAGAATATCTTTTTTTTGTCTCATTACTTTTAGCCTACATGTGTCCTTAAAAAAGTGAGTCTTTTGTAGGCAACATATAATTGTTTTTTTAACAGTTTGTCCTTCTGTGCCTTTGATTAGAGAATTTAGTACATTTTCATTTAAGTAAATATGATAGGTAAGGATTTACTATTGCCATCTTATTGTTTTCTGGCAGTTTTGTATGTTCTTTGTTCTTTTCTTGCTATCTTTTTTTTCTTTTGTGTGTGTGTGTGTATGTGTGTGTATGAATGGATGAATCCATAGTGATATACCATGATTTCCTTCTTTTTATCTTGTGTCTATTTTACCATAGGTTTTTGTTTTCTGGTTACACTATGGTGTACTTGAAACATAGATATAATAGTCTATTTTAAACTGATAACTTCATATGCAAAAACCTTAACATTATAGGGAATCAACAGTAGACTAGAGGAAATAGAGGATCAAATCAGCAATTTGGAAGATACAGAAGCAGAAAACACCCAATAGAACAGCAAAAAGAAAAAAAAATGAATTAAAAATATGAGGATAGTGTAAGGAGCCTCTGGGACAAGGGTACCAACATTCACAGTATGGGAATGCCAGAAAGAGATGAGAGAGAGAGAGCAAGAGAGCAAAGACCTGTTTGAAAAAATAATGACAGAAAACTTCCCTGACCTTGTGAATGAAATAGACATTCAATTCTAGGGAATGCAGAGAGTCCAAAATAAGATTTACCCAAAGAGACCCACACCAAGAAACATTAAAATTAAAATACCAAAAGTTGAAGACAAAGAGAGAATCTTAATCTTAAAAGCAGCAACAGAAAAACAGTCATCTACGATGGAGATCCCATTGTGCTATCAGCTGATTTCTCAATGGAAACTTTGAAGGCCAGAAGAGATTAGTATGAAATATTCAAAGTGAAAGAAAGCAAGGACCTACAACCAAGATTACTCTACTCAGCAAAGCTACCATTTAGATCAAAGGACAGATAAAGAGCTTCTCAGACAAGAAAAAGCCAGAATTTATCTCCATCATACCAGTGTTACAGTAAATGTTAACGGGTCTTGAAGGAGGAGAAGGAGAAGAAGAAATGTGAATAATAAAATGGCAACAAATACATGTCTAGTAACAATTACTTAAAATACAAATGGATTAAATGCTCTCAGACATACAGTGACTTCATGGATAACAAAACAAGACCCTTACATGTTCTGTCGACAAGAAGCTCACTTCAGATGGGAAGACATACAAACTGAATATAAAGGGAACACAAAAAGATATTTCATGAAAATGGAAACAAACAAGAAAAGCTGGGGTAGTAATACCTATACCAGACAAAACAGGCTTTAAAACAAAGGTTGCAACAAAGGACAAAGAAGGACCCAGGAACTCTACTGCTTGGTATTTATCTGAAGAAACCCAAAACACTAAATCAAAAAGATATATACATCCATATGTTTATTACAGTATTATTTACAATAGCCAAGGTATGAAAGCAACTGAAGTATCCATCAATAGATGAATGGATAAAGAAACAGGTGATACATATATACAATGAAATATGATTCAGCCGTAAGAAAAAACGAAATCTTGCCATTTGCAACAACATGAATGGACCTAGAAGGTATGCTAGGCAAAGTAAGTCAGAGAGAGAAAGACAAATGCCAAATGATTCACTTATATGCAGAATCTAAAAAAATAAATAAATAAATGTAGAATCAGAACAGAAACAGACTCATAGATACAGAGAACATTTTGACAATTGACAGATGGGTGGAGTGTTGGGAAGATGGGTGAAAAAGGTGAAGGGATTTAGAAATACAAATTGGTAGTTACAGAATAGTCACTGGGTGTAGGGTACAGCATGACGTATATAGTCAACAATGTTGTAATGACTATATATGGTGTCAGATGGGTACTAGGTTTATTGGGGTGACCACTTTGTAAGTAATGTAAATGTCTAATCATAGTTTGTTATTAATCATCTTGTTACGTTGTGTATTCATTAAGAAATTATTGCTATAGCTGTATTTAATACTTTGTCCTTTAATTTTTTATATTAGATTTAAGTAATTAACACACCTTAATGTTATAGTCTTAAAGTATTCTGATCTATTTACTTAAATTTACCAGTGTACTGTAAATTTTCATGTTTTTATGTTACTAGTTAGTACCATTTTGTTTCAGCTTGAAGGATCCTTTCAGCATTTCTTGCTAAGGCAGGTCTGGTGGTGATAAGCTCCCTCAGCTTTTTTTTCTTAGGGTAAGTTCTTTTCTCAACTTCATTTCTGGACAACTTTGATGGGCAGAGTGTTTTTGGTTGGCAGGTATTCTTTTTTCATCCTGTACATTAACTATATCAGCCCACCGTTTCCTGGCCTGCAAAAGTTTCTCCTGAGAAATCCACCGATAACCCTGTGGGGTTCTGTTGTATGAGGGATTTTATTTCTCTTGCCGCTTTAAAATTTTTCTTTGTTTTTAGATAGTTCTATTATAATGTGTCTTATGCAGATCAGAATTTTTGGGTCACCTATTAGCTTCATGACTATGGATGTCAAAATCTCTCTCTTGGTTTGGGGTTCTCAGCAATTTTTTTCTAGAAATAAGTCTCTACCCCTTTCTCCCTCTTTTCCTTTTGGGAGTCCAGTGATACATAGATTGTCTCTTTCGGTGGGATTGCATAAGTCCCACAGGCTTTTTTTAGCCTTCTTCATTCTTTTCTCTTTTTGCGTCTCTAACTGTATAATTTCAAATGATCCTTTTTTGTGTGCTTACTGATTCTTTCTTTTGCTCCATACAGTTTGCTCTTGAGGTTCTCGATTGAGGTCTTCAGTGTAGTCATTGTATTCTTTCACTCCACACTTTTGGTTTGTCTTTTTAAAACATGCTTTCTATCTCTTTGTTGGACTTCTCATTTTGTTCTTGTATTATTTTCTTAATTTTGTTGTACTGTTTCCTTGGCGTTCTGCTGTAGCTCTCTGAACGTATTCAGAGCACTGTTTTGAATTCTTCATTGGGAAGCTCCTGTATCTCCATTTCTTTGGGATTAGTTTTTGGGAGTTTACTGTGTTCTTTTGATGAAGTCATTTTTCTCTGATTCTTTGCCAGAATCCATGCCAGCATCCTGATCTTGAACTTCTAGTCTCCAGAACTCAGAGAAGTAATTTTAGGTTGTTTATGAGCTACTCTGTATGTGCTGTTTTGCTATAGCTCATACCTGCTACTGCCTGAGCAGACTATGGCATGCCTGCTCTCCCTCTATGTACAGCACCCTCACTGAACCTAATGTGATGTGGTTTGCAAATACACTTAAAGAGGAAATGCAGGTTATTCGTTTTACTGTTAAATTATTTGTTCTCCCTTAGAAGGTCTAACCTCAATAGGTAATTGAGGGAGGGGGAGGGAGTGATAGAGGAAAGGATAGGAAAATGACTCCAATCCAGTCCAAACTAGTAATCTAGTAATACTAATGTGATAGCTAACGTGTATTGAGATTCAAATACGTGCAAAATGCTGTTCTAAGCATTGTGTAAATTTCAACTCATTTAATTATTATAACACAATGTTGTAGGTGCCGCTATTAACCCTTTAGTACACATGAAGAAATTTGGGCTTATTTGATGGGTCTGAGACAGGATACTAAGAAGCTAGGAAAATTCCTTGGAAAGTGGAATAGGGCAACTGAAACAAATAAATAACTGAACAAAATGGCCAAGCAATGGACAGCCAGATACAGAAGTTCACCTCCCTGGAGACAGCATCTAGGCCTCAGTTGTGTTTCAGTTCCAGGCCCAGAAAAGCAGCAAAACCAGGTGCGTGATGCCAGGACCAGCTGCAATGACTAATGACCCCCTGCCCTGCCACTGACCAATCATTGGAGACCATGACCCTAAGAGAGCATACCTGGAAAACTGCTGAATACTCTGTAGAAATCCTCCCCTGAGACCTCCCTGCCTGACAGAGAGAGAGAGGGAGAGAGAGAGAGAGAGAGAGAGAGGGAGGGAGAGAGAGAGAAAAGCTTTAAGACAAAGGACCCAGTGCTCATACATGCTCTCTCTCTGAGGAGTAGCCAGTGCCATTCCTTTTCCCCTCTTCCTGCTTTTCTTCTTTCCCCCATGCGCATGCATGTCCTAACTCTAAGGGACCTCAGACTTGCAATCAGGGTAGATATGGGTAGCAGCAGCTCATCCCAGGCTAATCCTCTCAACCTGTCTCCAAGTAACCCTTCTCTCCGACTTCCTGGTGACCCAAAGCATCCCAGCCTAGGCTCTCCTGTTGCTTCTGCTCTGCTGCGCCTTTTCTTGTTTCACTGTCCCCAGCTTTAATAAATGTACTCTCATAGTCACCCGACTCGTGTTGTGAAAGCTTTCCTACTCGAAGTCAGGAACCCACATACTACCAGCTGGCCTGAGGCAGACCCACTCAGGGCCAGGTGCACTGTCTAGTAACAAGCCCAAGGTCACTCACTGACTAATTGTCAGAGTGGGAACCTCTTTAATGACACAGATAAGTGATCAGTCTTAGATAGTCCCACTAGTGTCCTTGTTCCTTTGGAATGTGACATGTAGGGAAATCTAGCAAAGGGCTGTGGTGGCAGAGAGGGAGCTGGTCCCTATATTCCCACAGTGGCCTCTGTGTTCTCCCTGCTCTCTGCAGTGGAGTAGTTGGTCTCAGGCCCCTGGGTGGGACCACCTGCATGGCAGAAAAATGGGCATTAGGTTTTCAACGAAAATTAATGACTATCTTTAAAATCAACACGACATGCAAGAATCGAGCTTATTATACTAATAAGGTCTGTTGAATACGTTTGACAGGAAATATAAACCCACAAATCTCTTTTTCAGGCTAGGCTGAGGCAGTAGAGGACCTCATTTAGAATTCAAGAATGAGGGATATAGCCTTTCTTTTGTAAAATGTACCACAAAGGACACGCAATTCAAAATCTATTAGAAAGGCCCAAGGGTTTGGGAGTTCCAGGGAACAACATTTTAGAATACTATGGTATTTGCCACAGGAGATATAGACGTCTCTGAGTAGATGGTGGAAATCAGTTGCAGCTTTGGTGTGTATATAACAGGAGCCTTTGGCAAAGAGGCAAAGACTACATGCATTTTTGATGATCAAACAGGAATGCAATTGCTAGAAATTGCTTCATCAATGAGCAGTGGGTTCCCTTGGGCTGAAAAGGGGGGTTGGGGCAGAGAAATCCCTCAAGAGGACTGGTTTACATCTCCAGGAATTCCTTCAAGGTCACTCTTAACAATCACATGGTATGTTTTAGTTCTGAACAAGATATGAAAATATGGCCCTGGCTGGTATAGCTCAGTGGATTGAGCGCAGGCTGTGAACCAGGCAACGCAGGTTCAATTCCCAGTCAGGGCACATGCCTAGGTTGCAGGCCATGGCCCCCAGCAACTGCACATTGATGTTTCTCTCTCTCTCTCTCCCCCCCTTCCCTCTCTAAAAATAAATAAATAAAATCTTTTAAAAAAAAGATATGAAAATATGCAAAGAAAACTACAGGGGGTATTTTAGTCACAAAAGAAGAATTAAACATTTAACTCATCACTGAGTTAACTCATCATTGTAACCCTAAAAACAGAGGCAGCCCAAATATCCATTGACAAGTTGATAGAGAAATAAAATTCAGTAATACATACAATGAAATATTATTCGGCCTTAAAAAGGAAGGAAATTCTGACACGTGCTACAACTTGGATGAGCCTTGAGGACAGTATGCTAAGTGACATTAAGTAGTTGTCAAGGTTATTACCTCCTTAAGGACATTATACTAAGCCAGTCACCAAAAGGCAAGCATTGTATGATTCCACTTATATGAGGTGTGTAGAGTACTCATATTCACAAAGACAAAAGTAGAATGGTGGCTGCCATGGAGTAGGTGGGGTGGGGGAGAACAGAATTGTTTAATGAGTACAGAGTTTCAGTTTTGCGAGATGAGAAAGTTCTGGAGAGTGGTTGCATGACCATGTGAGAAAACTTAACACGAATGAAGTGTATGTACACTTCGAAGGGGTTAAGATGCTAAATTTTATGTTATCTGTATTTTACCACAATTAAAAATTAAAAATAAAACAAAAAGTTTAACTGATCAAATCTGAAATGTGCAATTAAGATCACAATAACTCGTTTTTATGGTGAAGGAAAGGGACTCTTCAAGTATCCCTGTAGTTCCCTGTCTCAAACCACTTAAGTTCAATTATATTGTGAACTACATTTGATTCCTCTAAATGTTCTCTCCCAAGAACTTTTCTATAAAAATTATTCTACATGAATGAAGGTCTATGCAGAAGTTCTCTTGGTCCTGGCACACAGAGGGCAAATTCAGTAATGAAAACCTATTGGGTATTTCACATCAGTAATCATCTCAGCTTTCTTGACAAATTGAAACTTCTTTGTTTGCAACTTCACACTGCAATTCTCTCTCCGTCCCCTTTCTCTCTCTCCCTCCCTCCCTCCCCTCCCCTTCCCTTCTTTCTCCCTCCCCTCCCCTTCTCTCTCCCTTCCCTCTCCTTCTCTCTCCCTCCATCCTCTCCGCACCCTCCTCCTTGAGCTGCTGGGCAACCAGTTAGCCTTAAGTTATACCAGGGCCATACTCTTTTCTCCAACTTACTGTCACATACCTGCCAAGTGCTTTTGTAAATCACGTCATGGGCCGCAAGTGCAACTGGGTGAGAGTATGGGGTGGTCAGCACCAATTAGGGAGTGCCAACCATAGGGGCTCAGAAAATATTTGTTACATTAAATAGTCAAGGCATGAATGAGGCTTGAGGATGAATCTCACTCCTATATGAAGGACAGGTGGTAACACTGGTCCTTCAGCATCCTCATAATTGATCATGTAGTGGCAGTTTTAATTATAGAACAGAATGCACAAGGGCCTGTGCTAGCTGAAGATGACACTCACAAAATATGAAGACCCCACACCAAAAATGACTCACTTCCAACAACTCCTTACTGGCCTTTCAGGCCCTGTCTCTTCCCAGCATCATTGCTGAAACGCTTCAAGCACCTCTGCCAGTTGGTGTTTGTTTCAGAGTCATTGGAAAACAGCGAGTTCTCTTCTTTCTGGGGAAAGCAAGGCATGGGATAGGACTGGGGAGATATTTCAGCCCTCCACCCATGTTTAAACTGGGGCTCAAAACTGGTTAAAATGAACACCTTCAAGATTTTAAGGGGAGTCATTTATTTATTTTATCTTTAATTTTTTAGTGTATATATATTTTTTGTCCTCACCTGGGGAAACGTTTTTATTGCTTTTAGAGAGGGGAAGGTGGAGGGGAGACAGAGACAGAGACGTGAGAGAGGAACGTCAGTCGGTTGCCTTCCACACATGCCTTGACCAGGGATCAAACCTGCAACCTTCTGGTGTACAGAACAATGCTCCAACCAACTGAACCACCCGGCCCGGGTGGGAAGGAAGTCTTTCTAAAGAGAAGCCAGATCGTTCTCTTCACAAGGTTGTTGTATTAGTTACCTGAGTCTGCTGTAATAGATTACCCTAAATAGTGTGCCTTAGTTCTGAGGGCCAGAAGTCTGAAATCAGATGTTGGCAGAGCTGCATTCCCGCCGAGGTCTCCACAGTTGCATCTTCCACCCTCTTCCAGCTGCAGGGACCCCAGGTGTTCTCAGACTCTGGCCGCAGCACTCAGTCTGTTCCTCTGTCCTCCTGTGGCCTTCCCTGCTGTGTGTGCGAATCTCTCAAACCTACCTCTGCTTTTTCCTTGTAAAAACACTTGTCATTGGATTTAGGGACAAGCCAAATCCAGGATAATCTGATCATGAGATCCTCAATTATATGTGCAAAAATCTTCTAAATAAGATCACATCCACAAGTTCTGGTGCTTAGAACTTGGGTATATCTTTTGGAAAGCCACTATTCAACCCACTGGGGGTGGAAATCTTTTAGCTGAGATCTGGGGCAATGCTGGCTAGGTCCTGCTCTGCGTTTCTCTCCTCTGTGGGCCCCAGACCTCCCCAGCCCAGGCCCAGGATCCCAGGAACCAAGTCTCATCCCTCCCTGCCAATCGCTCCCCATTCCCCTACCACCTCCGGCCCTCTCCCCTGCAAGCAGAAAATGCCCTTTTACACTCATGTGCCTGCAGAAGTGAAACATTTTGTCAAGGTCATACAACAAATTAGCAGAGGCAGGTTGGAGCTCAGAGTTCCAGATTTCTAATCCAATGTCCTTTCTGAAACAGTTATTTAAAAACCATCTTGCTGGGGTTGTAAGCACAGGCAGCAGAGCTTTTGGATTGGAACATTAAGCTTCCTGCATTCCTGGCAGCCTTTACAGGCTGTTTCCAAAGAAACTTATCAGCCTGTCAACATTCTCACCAGCCCCTCTTACCTTCCCAGCGTCATAGGCACGACAAAGTGCAGACAAACGCGCTTCTCACAACCTCCCCAGCCAATTGCTATCTAGGCAATTTTTCATGTCTCATGTCCAAGGCGTATGGTGGCAGCAACTTTTGGGCAGCTGCGCCATGCACTACTTCTGTGAACGATGCTGTCAATTTTTATTTTAATTCTCCTTTATTCATTTAATTTCATTGGCCTCACTTCCTGTTCAAATGCCAGGCCTGCGGCCCCACACTAACTGGCAGAACTATCTAGTCATCACTCCAAAGCAAGAACTCGGTCCTAAGACTCTCGTAAAGGAGTTTGGCTTCTGGGTTAACTCGACCTTCCTGAGCAGCCCCAGTCCTAAAACAGCAATCCAGAGAGAGTGACAAGGAATTCCAACTCTGCTTTCTGTTTCTTGGAACCATGCTGGCTAGGAGATTGTTTCTTTTTTTTTCCTTTCTTTCCCTGATCCAGTTCTCTCCCAGATCAGGTTTTGGGGGAGGAGGAATAGATAGACCACATCATAGGTCTCTGAAATGATAGCTTCCTTGAAAAGGTTTTGAAAGGGAGGTGGATCAAGTATTCCGAATCTGGCCTTTGAGTGCTTATGAAATCAGAAAATGCTTTCTTTAGTCCCAGATTCATCTCAGGTCAGACATGAAGGCACAAAGCTGATCTTTCAGCAAACTCTAAATAGAAATGCAGGATAGAAAACAGAAATGAGGCCATGGAAACCCATTTCCATTACAGTCTCAGCTGGCATCTCAGGGTGACCGGCAGGAGCCGCACCACGGCAAGTGAGGGGGCGGAATGCAGCTTCCGGGCTGCTGCCCAAGTGAAGACCCTTGAACATCGTTCTTGGCTTGTCTGTACGCTCTGATTTACTTGATGTAAGCCCACTACAAATGCCTGCCTCTCTGTAAAGCTCATTTACAATTGGTGGTAGTGGTGGGTGTTTTTTGTTTTGTTTGTTTTTAATCAGAGAGGTTAAAACCTAAGAAAAACAGATGCAAACCTAAGATCAAATTTGAGCTCACTGGGAAGCCTGGGGTTCGGGAAAAGTCAGAGGATAAAGTGAGTCTGATCCACACGAGTTACCACAGGCTGTGGACACCAAAGCAGAGGTTGGAACTGGGCAAGTAGGCAATGAAGCTGGGAGTATAGGACAGAAGCAAAAATGGCTTTCAGATCTCCTCTCCTCCCTAACAGGAGACCCGAAAGTCAGAGTATGCTGCCCTACATGCATTCTCATATGTAAATTATACAGGGTTTATAGAGTCCTAAGGTTTCCCACACTTTGCAAAATCAACTACTGTTATCCACTCAAAGTCTGTCCTGGTTTCCCTCACCATTTACTATATTCCAAACCTGCAGTTTCCTCTTGTGCACACCCACAAATAGGACTTTGTACCTCTTCTGAGTTGCATGGAAATGATGAAACCGTGGCTCAGAGAAATTAAGAAACTTGCTAAAGGTCACACAGCTAGTAAGTCTCAAAATCAGGACTCAAAACAAGTAATTCCCAATCGAAGGCCAGTGTCTTTTCTCTATTTTGTGGAAGATAAATAAGTATTTTAGGTACATAAAGCTTGATTTGCCAATGTGGCACCTACTTGGGGAGACACAACAGGTAACAGGTAAAGAGAGAAAAATCTAGGCTAGAAATGCCAATTTGAGAGTTATTTCTTTGAAAGTTATGAGACTGGTGAGAATGTTCAGTGAGAGAATATTGAGGGAAATAAAGATGCTTGGGGATAAACACAGAAGAAATCCCCGTCTGAGGAGTGAAGGACAAATGTGGGCGGGGAGGAGAGAGAGAGGGGCAGCGAGGGGAGCGTGAGAGAACCAGGAGAGGTTAACACCACAGGAACTGTGATGGAGTTACAAGAAGCGGGTAGTGGCCAAGAGGATTTATTAGAGAGAGCGGTTTGTAGGGGAATAAGATCCAGGAAGAGTCTGTTTGAATTAAAGTTAAAGAAGCAATTGACCTTGGAGGTCTTCAGTGTAGATTTGAATATTGAAGTATTTACTTGACTTCCCCAAAGTGCCTCAAAGCATACCTTCAGTTGTCCTGAACACATATCTTCCTTTTATAGTCTACTCCCCAAGTCCGATGCTTTTTCATGGTTCTTATTTCAGTGACTGTGTCTATTATTTATTCTGTTATCCCAAAGTAGCCCTTGGTAACATCTTTCTCACCTACTGTATACAATCCCACATCTTCCTAGCTGCAAGGAAAGCTGGGAAATTGGCTAGAGTTGGCTCAGACCAGGGTTTGGCAAATTTTTTTTGTAAAGAGCCAGGTAGTAAGTATTTGAGGCCTTGTAGGCCATATACTCTCTGCTGCAGTGACTCAAATCTTTCCTTGGAGTGTGAAAGCAGCCATAGACAACAGATAAATGAGTGGGCATGTCTATGTCCAATAAAATTTTATTTACGCAACCAGATAGCAGGCTAGATTTGATCCAGGGGTAGTTTTCCGACCTCTGGCTAGACAAAGCCTGGCCAACCTCTAAGAGTTGGGCACAGTGTACCTCCAAACATAGTGTTCATTCTTTGAGCAACTCAGAGAGGACACAGTCTGTTATTGGCTGTTATTGGTTGGCCATTAAGAGTGTCTGCCATGCCTGGTCAGTGACATTCACTTCTCAGGCAGGGGACGGCCCCTTCCTATGACTAACGCCACAAACTGTTGGAGGTCTTGCTGAATGATGGAAGCTGTCTTTTGGGTTTTTGATAGAGCGCAGTTGAATGTTCCCCACACCCTCCCCCCAGCTATTGCTCATAGAAGAGTTAGTCACTGATCGGTGACTTTGGCAAAGGGACCCACTAATTCTACAAGTCACCGAATTATAAAATTTCTAAAGTGATGCTCTGGCTCTTGAAATTTGATGGAAGGAAAAGTAGGATTGAAATAGCTGGTGGGAACTCTGAGGCCAGAGCACCTGTACCGGGGTGTATGTTAATTTGTTTGGAAATATTTATCTATGCATGCATAGATGGCGCACTTGATGAGTAACTGGATTTGTGCTGCACTTACATGCTTTTTCTCTGCCTTTAATGCAATCAGTGCACATTATAGAAGCATGAATATGCAAATGTTGAGTAAAGCTTGAATTTTTTAATTAAAAAAGCTAAATCAGGGGAATTATAAGCACCCAATTTAACATTTAAATACGAAATGAAATGTTCTTCCTTATTCCCATTCTTTGCCATGGATTTTGTTGATATTCAGCATGGAACTCGATTATTGTATGCCTGTCTGTTTTTAAAGGAGTTGACCTGGGTTTTGGTGAGATCGCGAGGAGTGGGGGTGGGGTGGGGGAGAGGAGTAAGCCTGGGAGGAAAGTGGCTGTCGAAAGATGGACTTTCTTCTGTCCTGGTTGATGTCATTGGCACATGGAGCTGCTTACTGCTTGTGTACTTGTGAAGAGTACCAGCATATAAATACTCAGTTGGGAATTAAATTTCCAAAAGGACGCATTTTCCCCACTCAATTTTCTCTTAATTCAGAAAAATTACTTTTAAATTGATGTGACACAGCAGCCTGTAACAGTTACATTATCCTCCCCCAGGAACACAGGCCGGCTTTGCTGGGCTCCCTTCTCAGATCGGCGAACAAACGCCTCTCTCTTCCGGCTTCACTCTTCCCGAGGAGAAAAGCGAGCCACTGCTGGCTGGGGATTAAAGAATCCACATTGCAATCAGCTGATTATTTATTAAACACCTCCTCGTGTGGGATTCAGTACTGTCCATAATTAAATTACAAAGACCCATGCCAGGCTCTTTGGAGTTCAGAATCTTCTATGGTCTAAGCAACTGGGTGATCTTGGACCAGAGGCTGGTCATGATATTAATAGTAATTTCACCTTATAGTTACGCAGCAACTTATTCAAAGTACTTTCTCCTGTGTGTCCTTGTTTAATTCGAAAACTACCTCTGGGCCTCAGGAGGAGAATGGGTCTGGCCATTCCTAAGCCTCTTTTGGAGCTACCACTATGAGTTCTAGAAGGTGTTTAAGTGGGGGAGAAAGGCTAGAGCAATGATACTTGTACCAAATTTACCTCTAATTGATATGCTAGAGGAAGAAGTAGTGGGAACCCTAGTCTGCAGCGACAAACAATTCTCGGTCCATGCCTGCCAATGAGCTTTCAGAATTTACCAAGCTCTGCACTCAGGTTTCCTGGTTTGGTGTCTCCGCATAAGGACAACTCCTCCTGCAGTACACTTCATCCCTAGTGTTGCATACCCATTACTGTCCTTACAGTGCATGGCACACAACCTGGAATTCTCCAAAAAACATGAAATTCTTCAAAGGCTGAGGCCCTTCCTGAGACGATGGAGAGAATGCAGAGTGTTCAGGCTGTGACTAAATGATCTAATGAGTAAGGGCATGAAATTCTTAGCGACAGCAAAAATTTCACCCATGTCTCTCTGTTGCTTTGTCTTTCCTGAAATCAGATGGCTGGCAAGATGCTACTTTGTAACACCCAGTTTAAGCTTAATGTTGTTTTTATTTATACCCAACCAAACAAATATATATTTTAAATTTTTTTAAATATTTTTTTACTTATGAATAATGATAGATTTATAGAAAAGTTGCAAAGATAGTACAGAGAGCTGCTATATGTCCCTCACCCATTCCCTCTGATGTTACCATTCAACATTATTACAGTGCACTTGTGAAAGCTGAGAAAACAACCTTGATACATTACTATTAACTAAAGTCCAGACTTTATTTGGATTATACTATTTTTAGGAAAAAATTTGTAAGTTTCAGATGCCTCAGCTTCTGTATAGGGGTCAGCTCAGCTGATTCAAGTTATATGAACCCGACTGAGTTCAGGGGATCAGTGTCATTGAATCACATAATAGCATATTGGTGAAGAACTTTAGGATCTACACAGTGCTAACAAGTTTCTATAAACAAGGCAAACAGGCATTTTGGGGAAACTGAAATCACACGGGGCCAATAGCACTTTAGTTGCACAGCCCTGTCCGAACAGCTCTGACCAGCGGCCCTTCACTGCTCTTCTTGGTGAGGAAGAGCCCTTGCATACACAGACACACATTCATGAGACGACAAAATGAAAAGTCCCTTACGTTGTCACTTGCGGAAAGATTCAAATTTTCATGTCCTTTTAATCTGTGAGAGGAGGGATTCTGTGGCCTGAGTCAGAGCCGACTGGATAGGCAAGGTGTATGAAAGGGTGTGGTGAAGGCATCTTTCCAGCTTCAAACGCTGCAGCAGCAAACCAAGTTATCTGAGACTTTGGATTGCCTGGGAGTAAGCATTTCACTGGGCCCGTCTGGGTGGATGTGGGCTAATCCCAGGTACGTGTAGGGTGGTGTGATCTTGCATGTCAACACAGCAAGGAGCTCAGGAAACACTCTGTCGACATGCATAACCATTAGTCTATCTACAGCTGATGCCTCAGAGCCATCTTATTGAGACTCATGGCGACCCGAATACATTTCTCCCTAGCAGTGCAGATGGATACCAGGAAACCGAGCAGATGCATTGTAGCTAATCAGGCAGAGGCACAGCAGGGTAACTAAAAACTAGGATTCACATGCCTTCATGAACCTTAATTAAAGAGCTCGGTGGCTCCTTTTGTTTTATCTGTTGCCAGGCTTTGGTCTCCTATTGTGATAGCATTTTTTTCCCCCCAGTAACCATCAATTTGCTGTGATAATCTAATGGGGAGAGAGAACAGTATCATGTCTGTGAAAGAGCAGTAATGGTTGTGGCTGCCCAAGAGTTAAGGAGCTGCTTGCTGCTCCTGCAGCTGCAAACCAACACTTACAAAAGCCAATTGCAAGGGAGGCAAAGAGAGGGTGGGGAGGGATCGAGGATACCCCAGAACTCATCCCGCACTGTCTTATGCAACAGCCAACAGAAACCAAATGTCCTTAAGGGAGAGAACTCTAAATTATTGAGCAGGCTCTTAGCAGGCAAGTGGAAAAGGCATCTGCAGGTTTGTGTTTCACGCTCCAGTAATAAATACAGTGTTGAGAGAGGAAATCTGTCCTAGCAGATTCATGGGGATGGGGACAGGCTCTGCTAACAGCCTCTTCCCTCTTGTAGAGATTTGAGGCACAGGTTGTTGGCTGGGCCCAGTGCACGTGGGAGCAGGGAGCGGGAGTGAGGGTGAGGACAAGATACCCAAGCTCAAAAAGAACTAGGCTCCTGTAGTTGAAGGGTTGCCACCCTGGCAGTTCAAGAGAAGCCGAAGAAAAAACTGGGATCTGTGAAGAACGCATGAAAACGTATCTTCATGCGGGCCTGATTAAGGGGTGTGTTGCCCATCAGGGCAAGCTTCTTGGGAGCAAGGACAAGCTCTTACTTGCCTTCTCTTTCTAGTTCTTTGAAGAGTACCTGGCCCATAGTACTCTACAAATAAATGTTTGTTGGGCCAAGTTTTGCAGATGCTCCTAAATGACACAAGCTCATATTTGTCACTAAAACACAATGGAAAGAGACATTGTATCCTAATAATTTGCATATACAGATAATTGGATATTCTTGGAAAAGGCATGAGATTAGGAATCAAAAGTCCTGGGGTCTATTCGTAGTCTGCCTTTTAAATACAGAGGATTCTTTGCCAAGATACTTAACCTCTCTCCAGGCCAGTTTCCCAAGAAGGTCCTATTAAGAGTGACAAAGGCCGCTGATGGGCTGGTCAAACCGCTCTAGGTCATGTTGCCCCCTTACATCTTCATCTTCCCTGAATCTAAATGCATACTTCTAGGTTGTCTGATTCCCCTCTGTCCTTCATCCCCCAAAGCGATGAACAGCAATCATGGGGATTAGAGAGCCCAGATGCATCCAGAAATGAAGATATTCAGTGAGATTGGGTAGTTGGCCTATGTATACATTAGCCCCATTTTAATACCCTCCACCCCTGTTAATGCCCCCAACTCTGGCTCTTCAAAAAAACTGTGCTCATTTGCTCATCACTAAAAACTTTCCATCACAGTGGCTGGAGCAGTGACCTCATTCTCTCAGCCTGCTTGACCTCAGCCCCCCGCTCCTGTCCCCTGGCCCTTAGACCATCTGGGTTCATATTCTGGATCATGATACTGACCTCAGGTCTGCCATGTTTTGGTGGCCCATTGGACATTTCCCGGCATGCTTCCCTATAGAACACAATAGATCGAAGATAGTGCTAAAAATGAGACTTGACATGTGTGAGTTGATGCCTGGTGTTTAGTCAATTACAATTAGTAAGTTATTAAGTCAGGCCAGAAACGGAAGCACAGATTGGTTTTATGGTAATCTCGAATTACGCAAGAAACCAGCTGACTAACCACGTGGAGCATCCATTCAGCCCCCATCTGGAGAAGCCCACCATGTACTTTTTTCTAGTGGAAAAAGATGGAAGGAGAAACCGTTTTGTTAACCCCTTTTCTCCTCATTTGCTGATAGGTTTTTCTTCAAAGCAAGTATTTTTCAAAAAGTACAAAATGCTTTATTTTCATTTGTTACTTGTGAACCATGGAGTGTAGGGCTCATAAAAGAAAACATTAACCTTGTGTATGAGTTAAGATTGGACTAGTTGACAGCACCTTAATTTTCCTTTAAATCCAACCTTAAAACATATAATTTCCTGTTGCTGAATGTTTTACCTATGTGGCAGACCTGCACTGCAGGGAGGAAAGTGTGGATGGAGATGGCCATTTTAACTGAGGTGACAGCTGACTGACCTGCAGGCCCCTTGGATTCAGAGAGGCTTCAGTCTATAGTCTCTTGTGTTAATTTAGGCTTATTATGCAAATATTTCTGTACTCCCAAACAACTTTAGATTTGCTAAAATGCACATGAAGCTAAGTTTAGGATCATGTTTGTTATATTCCTGCTCACACTACCATTTATACATCTCCGAAGGACAAATGCTCCCTGGTTCTCAGCAGAATATCTCAGAGGACACAGCCCTGTGCGCTCTCAGCAGTCCTGTACTGCTATTTCTAACACGGTGTCAGATTTGTGTTCATTGTCTGCTGGTGACTCAGCTCCTGAGGCCAGCTGAGCACAATGAACGCGATGCAGGGCATTTGGAAAATCACCAGAGTTCGGGAATTGATAAAGCCCCTGCATTTTCGTTACTCATCCTTATGATTCAGCCTAAAACAAAAACTGAACCCAAGTGGATGGGTGTTGACCATCACCCGGGAAGCTCAGGACAAGTGCACAGAATGGAGCAGTCATGGTCATGACTCACTTCTGACGAGAGTGTTGATGGCAGGGAGAGAAGTTAAAAAGTGAAGGTGACAGGAACAAGACAGCCACAGGCAACCCTCTTACCACTGTTCTCACCTAAAATAACCTTTCCAGCAGATCGATTTGGGCGCCACCTGCTTCTAGGTTACAAGTGTTACAGTTTCCTGTCTGAAACCCATGTCTACCTGATGCAGTTCTTACTAATTCATTAGATCCTTTTTAAAAAGTGGGCTAGTTAGATTTCAGCCACACATACTCTAAGCTAGTGCATAACGTTACTGTTCACTAGTGTAGGCCTCAGGATTCTGTTCACAGAATGTTAACACAAAGGAGATGGAGTAAGAAACACACTTGTGGTGCGATTCCCTGTAGTCCTCCCCCTCCCCCGCACCCTGACCCATCTCCTGCACGTACTCTTCATTTTATTGTCCCTGTATGACTAAACCATGTAAATGTGGCCACTGAAGTGGGATAAATAGAAGCACGTGGGGCATGGGCCCCTGCTCCCCTCTTGCCCTTCCAGCTTGCCTGTCCTCATCCCATATTTATGTTAATCTGCCCCATCCTGACCAGCACCATCCTCTTGGGAAATCAAGGCCTCTGAGGCTTACGATGTGACTGTGTCCTCAGGGTTGTGATCCTTTGGCTTTTTTCTTTTCTGATTGATTGCAAGTCCTTGCCCTCTTACTACCAGAGCTGTCTCACTGCCTTTTATAGATTATTCTAGGATGCCTGGGAACCCAGGCACCTGTTCTGGGCACCCTCCCTTTGAATCTCTGTAAGGACAGCTCAATCCAGAATTGTTTTCAGCCTTCCTGGTAGCTTTAAGGACAAGCAACAAACCCATCTGTGAAGCGGTTTGGAAAATCCAGGACAAGGCTGATTAGAGGGAACTTGGCCATGGGGCTGGTGTGGTGCCTGCCTTCCCATTACCCAGCTGCCCCTAATACTTGAGATGCTCGAGATTGCCTTAAATGGTTGTGTGTGAACTGCCCCTTATAATAACTAAGTGGTTTCTCTTCCCAGATCTTATCTCATGAGCAAAATTACCATTTCTAAATATGTTCTTTATAAATATCTGAATTCAAGGGTCTCTGAACAGTTTCTGGGCATTTAATAGGCTCTGAGGGCAGGCAGTAGCAGGCTGGTTAATTTTTAGAACTGTTTACGTAGTTGGGATTCTGATGGAAATGGGGAGGCGTTGCACTAGCTCCTCAGGCAGAGGAAGTTAAAGCAGAGGGCAGTGAAGACTCCGAGGAGAAAAGACAAATATCTAGTGGTCACTGGTGACAGGCAGCCTCTGAGACAGCCCCAATGACTTTACCTCTTGGCGTGCCTGCCCTGTGGAATTTACCCCTCCAAAGTGTGGGATGGACCTAGTGACTTCTAATAAATAGAAAAAGTGGGATATCGCCTCTGATATTAGCCCTCAAAAGGATGTAACTTCTGTTTTGTTCACAATTCTTCTCTTGCCCTCTGCTTGCTTGGTGAAGTCAGCCACCGTCTTGTGAACTGGGATAGAGAGACTCACATGGTGTGGAATGAGGCCCTTGGTCCATCAGCCCAGGAGGAACTGACTCCTGACAACACTCTCTTGTGCGGGCGTGGAAGCAGATCCTTCCCCACTCCAGCTCTCAGATGAGCACAGCCCCTGCCAGCATGGCACTGCAGCCTGCAGGAGGCCCTGAAGCAAAGGAGCCAGGTCAATGGCACCTGTATTCCTGCCTCACAGAGACTGAGATAATAAATTTCATTCTTTCAAGCCACAGTGTTTTGTAAGGATTTGTTATATTGCAGCAGACAATTAGTACAGCATGTTGAACAGTTGACTCCTGATATTTCTCCCAGACCTAGGATTTTGTGAGTTTTCAGGGGTTAAAAAATCGTATTCAAAGGTATCAACTATATTGATATCTAAGCTGTTCTTTCTTTTTCTTTCTCCTCTCTTCTAATTAAACCCAGTAAGTTGTTGTGATTATCTGTTGGGATTCACTTTCCCTTGTATTTGGGCTCGTCAGCTGGCTGAAACCTTATTAGGCTAGTTAGAGAGAGAGAACCAATTTAGGCAAGAGTCTTTAGAAATCCTGGGAATCCACCAGGAAAAGCCCACCATCTGGTTACTAATACAGTGTTCTTTGCATGTGAAATAAGAGCAATCACAGCTCAAGAAAGCAATTCTGAGGTGTCATGATTGCTCTGGGTCTGAGCAGTTTTTTCTAATCTAACCTATTATTCTGACCTTTAGCACCAGGGCCCATCAGCACCAGTACTGAGCGTGTGGTTCCTTAAGTCATCTATCTGAGGAGCTGCTAAAACTGTTTTCTGCATAGATATCTTTGTGAATTAAATGCTACTGCTTCAGTAAAAGAATTACAGTGTTTTATTGTGACTTGGGGAAGCTCAGGCAAGGTTTTGCTACTGCAGTTCCAAAGATCTATTACTCTGCCAGACCAGCTCACTGGAGTTAATGTTTTGTATTAGGATTCATAGTCTTCATTCCTGGAGACAGAGAAGAAAGTGACTTGCAAAGGCTTGATGTTGTTGAAAGAAATAAAAAATGTAGTTTGAAATTTAAGTGATTTAAATAAAAGAAAAATCTCAGCACAGTGAACTAAATTGCCCTTCTTTCCTCACAACACACACAGGCGGGACTTCACAAGGCTTCAGCCATGGTGCATTTTAAACCAACAAAATGGTGTAGAAGACAGACCCCTGAGGAATTCAATTGCGTGAAAAAATCATCCTGTGCTCTCAGCATATCAAGTATCCAGAATACATTAAGAACAAGTGCAAGTGCTGCTTATGCTTCTAAATAGCATTCCGATCGTAAATGGTGGCCAGTCAATTATTTTAGGATCTGTTTGTCTCTGCGGATGGAGGTGGAGAGGGAACGAGAGCAGCCAAGGGATCGTCACAGGTGGGCAAGCGCGGCTGCCCTTTAGCACCTGGTCCCAGAGCTTTGGTGCTGCCAACAATGTCAGCCATTGAGTGTGTGCCCAGCATGGTGGTTCTCAGATTCATTTGCAAAGATTTTCATTAAAAAGTTTGTGATATAATTCCTATAACATACCAAGGGACATGGATCTGAGAGTATAGTTGAGGAAATGGAAACCCAGAGGTAAATCTTTTTTTTATTGTGATAAACTATAACATCCAATGTAAAATTGACTTTCAGCCATCTTAAAGTGCGCAGTTTGGTAGCATTTAGTATATTCATAATGTTGTACGACAATTACTACCATCCAGTTCAGAACTTCTCATCACTCCAAGAGGAAACCCCTGGCCCATTAAGCAGGCTCTCCCTATTCCTTCCCCTGTCAGCCCTGGAACCAACAATCTGCTTTCTCTCGCAGGGATTTGCCTATTTAGTATATATGTCATATCAAGGGAATCATATATGTGGCCTTTTGTCTCTGCTTCTATCATATTCCATTCCTTTTAATGTCTGAGTAATATTCCATTCTGTATATATACCACATTGTATTTATCCATCTCAGTTGATGGACACAGGTTAAGTGTTTTAATAAGAAAACATTAACAATTTCAGGGGAGAATGGGAGGGGTTTACAGGAACAAATATAAAGGACACATGGACAAAAACTAGGGCGGGTGGAAATGGGAGGGAGGTGGGGAGGGATGGGTGGGTGGGCTGGGATGGGAGTAGAGAACAGAAAACTGTACTTGAACAATGATTAAAATAATAAAAAAAGAATAACACTAACAAAAAATATTTTAAGTATATCTGTAACCAATTAATAGATGACTATATCAGTAGTAATGATCATTTTTAACTAAACTTCAAAAATGAAGTATTTTTTTAGCCACCAGATTACAGGAATAGACTCCTTTTTCTGAAAGCAAAGATTTATGATTCATCTTTATCTTCTAAAATGCTCTGACAGTCAGAAGGTGTTTGAAAGATGTGCTGATCCTGAGAAAATGGATCTACTGAATGCTGTCGGATGTTTCACCTGATTCCAGCATTGACAGGCAGGAGTTCCTATGGGGAAGAGTTGGTCCCAGGCGCACAAGTATGGGAGCCCTTGGAGGGTTGCAGGAGAGAGGTCCAGGAGCTCCCGTTTAGGGCATGTGTGTGTGGAGGCTCTGTTCCTGTGCCATTCTGGCTAGAATTTTGTCAGTGTTCATGCATGATTGTACTTCAGGCATGCAAGTGATCATCACCTGTTAGAGACATGCTGGGGTTGGGGTTCCTGTCACTCCAGTGTCCCGCTTTACTCCCAGGATTACTTCTGTACCTGGCACTGTTGAGCTGGAAGAAGGGATGGAATGTAGGATGGGAGAACCCTCAGGCAGAGTGCCTGGCAGTGGGTCTGAGGTGGAGAGGCTGGTTTGGGTGGTCAGAGATGTCTCTAACCCATAGTTACATGAGGACAAGGGCTGTTCTGCTGGGTCATCCAAAACTTTATATTTAAACACAAGCTGATTTGGGGGTTTCTGAGGGTAGGTAGGTGTCACAGAACAGAGAATGGGGGCACATTTTGTTCTCTGGTTTCCACAGGTTTTGGCCAGTTTTAGTCAAGTCAACCTTGTATATTGGGAGGCTTACATTACAGTCTTTTTCCAGGTTACTTTTAAAACATGGCAGTGACATCAGAAGGGGGGTAAAAAATGCCAGTTGCTTTTTAAACTAGGGTTGGGGGATGCTCCGCTCGCAGGGTCCACCCCCACCCCGAGGCTGCCACGGATGAGAATAAGTCTACCAAGACATGATCTGATTGGGGAGGAAAGGTGGCCAATCTCTCAAAGGAGAAGGGCCAAGCGCCTTTTCTTCAATGGGTTTTTATTGGGTTCATTTGCAGAAGAATACAGGTAAAGCTCATTAATCATTGTCAGGCAGTAAGGATCAAACAATAGATGACAAAGGACTCTGAGGGCCTATTTTGAGTCAGGGTCAGATAGCTAAAGAACTATAAAACTTTGAGGAACAAACTCACTTCTAGCTTGGACCCTTTTCATTTAATTGAGAGCATTCTAAACAAAGCAGATTTCACAGGATTTTATGTCTTCTTTCTTAGGCCTGATTGCCCAGAGAACCTGCCCTTTTCAGCACAGGGCTGTACCACCCTCTGTCATTGTTTCAGGCTTAAGTCAGGCAGGGGAAGTAAGGCAGCCAAGTGATTAGGAGATTTCTCGCAGACAGAATGAAGACTCAGGCTTTGTCAAAGCCAAGGGGCGAGGGTCTATCACCCCATTTTGCTGTAGCCCCCCAAGTCCTTCCTTGGGGGCCTCCCACGTGATCGTGCCTGACTCAGGTCATTCCCCACTTTGGGGAATCTTACCCGTCATTGGCTCACCGACCAAGCATTGAGGGCCACTTATGGACGAAGTAAAAGGAGCAGAAGCGGAGCTCCTGCCAGGGAGATAAGCTTTGTCTCCTTAATGGCTTACGGTCCAAGGTCACTCCCTCAGCTTTAGCCATGGCGGGGGTTACAGCTCCTGAAACCAGGCAGGGCAGTTCCCAACACTAGGGCAGTGGGAACACAGGTGTTAGTAACTGCATGATTCTTTATACCATCCATAGTTTTCTTAAAAATCATATGTCTCTTCTGATTTTGTAAGAAATTCTTAAAATGTCCTACATAAGCCAAGCAGTTACAATTAAAATGGATAATAATAGCTTTTCCTTTTAGGAAAACAGCCCATGCCCTTAATTAGATCCCTGTGTGTCCCGCACAGCATCTGTTTTCATGGTGCTTGCTGGAGAGTTTAAATGAGTGAGACCAAATATTGATGTCCTGCGTCCTCCACCACTGCAGATCCCAGCTGTGGGCCACTAGGACCACTCCAAGTTCTAGTGTTGGAACCTCTCTCTGGCCCACTTCTTTAGTTATGAGGACAAGATCCCAGCTTGGCTCATGTCTGCAGGTGAACATCATGTGGGTCAAAGTTGAAGTGATTCATGAACCTGAGCATAATTCATCGACCTGTGGAGGATGGTTTTTGAGAAGCTGCATTGTCTTTCTAGAAAGGTCATCATAGTACCTTAGTCGTGAGAATGCAGCATATCCTGGACTAAATGCACGTATTAAGTATGACTACAAGTGTAAGGGCACTCACATAGAGTCTGGAACATGGTCAGCGCTCAGTGCGTGGCCCTTCATTTGGAATGCATTGGAAAAGATTTATGTTGGAGGCCGAGAAGATTTTCCAGGTGGAAATGATATGAATGATGAGGGCATATGCCAGACTTTCTCACACCACCTGCCGAACATTTGTACTTTTCTTTGGTACGTGACCAAAAAGTTTAGGCTGATTCCACGTGGGTTTTGCATACCCCTCATGGGGAAGCTTCTGGACAGAGGCGGAGAATTTGGTGAAACACTTTAAGGTGTTTCTAGAGTCCAGCTCTTCATACAAAAATCTTAAACCCTTTCCAGCATCTCTGCTGAGTAGACATCCTCCTGTTGGACCTTCTTCACCAGAGATCTGACTACTTTTATCTCTGAAAATGAAACACTTGTCTCAATTGTACTGTATGCACAGGAAACTCACCAGCTGCCATTATTCCTCATAATTCTCAATCAGATCAATTGCATGATGGATGGATTACATTAATTATAAATGGTTGGAGGAAAGTTGCTTCTAAGTTTTTTACCATTTGTATTAGTTTCCTAGGGCCACAGTAACAAAGCACCACAAACCGGGTGGCTTAAACCAACAGAAATGTATTTTCTCACAGTTCTGGAGGTGTACATCTGAAATCAAGGAAGTGGCAATGCCATGCTCACTGAAGGCCCTAGGGGAGGAGCATTCCTCAGCTTCTGGTAGACCTTGGTGTTCTTTGGCTTATAAATGCATCACTTCAATGTCTGTCTCTGAAGTGACAGAGTGTTTGTGCGTCTGTGTCTCTTCTCCTTTTACAAGGACACCACTCATATTGCATGAAGGACCCATGATGCCCCAGTATGACCCTATTGTAAACCAATGACATCTGCAATGACCCTATTGCTAAAGTTAGTCACATTCTGAGGCACTGGGTGTTAGGATGTCAATATATCTTTTAGAAGGACACAACTAAACCCATAACACCATTCAATCTGTTTTTCTATGTCAAACAATAAAATTAAAAAAGGAACTCAACCCTTCTCAGTCCCTAGAGAGAAGATGTCTCAAGAAGTGTACAAAAAGGGAGCAGGGAGGATGTTATGTGGAGTCCTTATCCCCAGTGGTACTACTGAAGGTTTTACAGAAAGCTGCAACATGGCTGATTAAGTGAGTGCTCACTGAGTGTTATGATTTTATTCCCTGTAAGTTCTTATTAGATTTCCTTTTGTTCAATTTGAGTCACAATGCTGCTGTGTTTGTCAACCTTCTCAAACCCATAGCACGCTGTTTTACTTTATCCCCATCAGCTAAACCAATTTTATTGAGCATCATTTTTGGAATTTTTGTCAATAAACATCAGGTCAATTCAGTGTGCTTTGCCAGCTACCCATGCCTGGTCTCTGCATTCTGAAGCCTTCTTCGGAGAGCGGGCATGCTCCTCCCCTCGCTCTCGAGGTCCGCTGTGGTGCTATGTGATGCTGGGAGTGACAGGGGTGTGAGCACAGAGCTTGTTGCTCACAGTCCTTCCCTGCAGCTCAGCACCGTGCTGCACCCCATGCCTGAAGACAGGTGCTCCTCCGCATGTTTAGTCAAGGTTGCTGCTTTGTAAGAGGTGATTGGAGGTTGAGGAGGGAGAGGGCAGTTGAGCAGGAAGTAAGGGGGAGGGGAGGAGAGGAGAGGGGAAGACCACCTTACTGATCAGGATTATGTGAATGGCTCCTAGAAGTGCCTGGGTTGAGAGACATTGATCACTCCCACATCCCAATTGCCCAAGTTATTTGCCAGGCCATCTGTGGTAGGATTTCTGGTCTCCAGGTGGATTGGGAAGAGATAGTCTCACGTGTGGGTGGCATGGGGACACTGGTAAGTGAGACAGTCTAGAGACAGACATCATTTATTTGATGGTTCATGTGGAAACTTTAGGGTGTCACTGACGGTAGCATATTCACCCCCTTTGCCTGTGAGGTACAAAACGCCACTTCCAGTTGACTGCGGGCCTATCAATTACTGTCTTCACTATTTACCTTTCTTTCTTAATGAGGCTAGGTGGTTTTTAATGGTTATTAAAATGATATCAACATTGTTGGATAATTTTGTGAGTTCATGAGTCAAACCTGTGGTTACTGAAATAGTTTCAGCTAATATTGGTGAGAGAAAATTCAAAAACAAATTGGTTATTACTGCTATAGCTTCACAGTTTTACCTACTCCTGGGAACAACCTTCCTTTCAGAGGGCTCTGTAACCACTTGCTATTCTTCTTTCAGGGAAGTCAGTCCTTCAATATGAGAAGGAACAGGACGAGATGGGATGAGTGAGCAGGAAGGCTGGGATAGCTGGGGGCACTTTCTCTTCTTTGGGAATTCCATTTAAATCCTGGGAAGAAAGCATTGCCTAAACACTTAGGGTCCCTGAAAGAACAAGGAAGTTCACAATAGAAGAATTTGCTCTGTTCTTATCATACTTTCCAGCCTTGGAAACAATGCACAGTAGGATGACATGGTGTGCAACCTAGCGCAGCAGAAGCTGCGAAGCCCCAGAATGGATTCCTATACTTTCCATTGCATCTCTGTGACCGCCACGCCCTTTAATGTTGTGACTAACAAGATTTGGAGCCCACCAGCACTGCTCACCTACTAGAAGAAGAGTGTGCGAGATAGAACCATTGAATCAGGATCTGCCTGATGTACTGAAATATGGGAACCAGCTTGTTAAATCCTCTGAAAATGAATGAGAGCAAAATTGTCATAATGTGGATTCTAAAGAAAAACATTCACATATAGGCAGTACAAAAGCCAGAAATGTTTATTGTAGAATATTTAGAACATGCAGAGAAGTCCTAAAAGAAAATAAAACTACTTCTAATTCTACCATGTAGTGGTAACCACTGGGATTGTGACGTACATCATTCATGACTGTACGCACACTCCCAATCTGAGTTGTGTTGCTCATGCTGTTTCAGAACGTTTCCCCCTTAACGATATTGTTAATTACCATATTTTTGGACCATAAGACGCACCTAGGTTTTAGAGGAGGAAAAAAAAATTTGAAGCAGAAAACGTGGTAGAATATTTAATAGCATAAATAACATAATATTTCACCAATGTAAATGTAAACAGAACTCAACAGCAGCATTAACAACTATTATTCCTCCCAAATGGCGGGGTGGCGTCTCATAGTCTGAAAAATACAGTATTCCTCTAAAACTGATTTTACGTGACTACATACTATTTCATCCTATGGCTGTGACATATTTGTTTAACTAATCTTCCAGTTATTGAACATTTAGCTTTTCTCCGGTTTTTCACCATGATAAGCAATGCTGCAATCACCAGCCCTGTGTGAAACTGTTAGTGTGCACCCTTACGGATAAATTGCTTTGTTGAGTTCTTTTCCTTATTTTTGCAATTTTCTCAATACATGTGTATTTACTTAGTAATAGCAATTTTAAGTTGTACTCATATATTAAGGAAGATCTTATTTTCTTCGTTCTCTTCCATGAAGCAGTGTATTTTCTCTTTTAAAAGCACTGCTTAAAAAAATAAAAATAAAAATAAGCACATCTTAAATTTAAGTAACTAGAATGAACTAAAAATTACCGTATTCAACTACAAAACACACTTGAACACTGGACTCTGTAAGTTGGCTTGGGCTACCATAACAAAATACCATAGCCTGGTGATATACCACAGATATTTATTTTCTCACAGTATTGGAGTCTGGAAGTTTAAGATCAAGGTTCTGGCCAATTCAGATTCTGGTGAGGACTCTTTTCTGGGCTTTCAGACAGCCGCCTCCTCACATGGCCTCTCCTCGGCGCGTGCACACTCATGGAGAGAAAGCGAGCTCTCTGATGCCTCTTGTTGTAAGGGCACCCGTCTCGTTGTATCAGGGCCCCACCTTATGAGCTACTTTAACCTTAAAAACTTCCTTAGAGACCCCCACCTCCAAATGCAGCCACACTGGGGGTTAGGACTTCAATATATAAATGAGGGGGGTGGGGTATTCAGTTCATAGCATTCTGACCCTGGCTTCCCAAATTCGTGTCCTTATCACGTGCAGAATACATTCCCTTCATTCCAACAGCCCCAAAGTCTTACATCATTCCAGGAGCAATTCTGCCACTGCCTAATAAGTTGCTGAAAACTTAGTGGCTTAAAACAACAAACATTCCTTAGCTCGTTAGTTCTGTGGGCCAGGAGTCCAGCTTCGCTGTGTCCTCTGCTCAGGACATCCCATAGCTCTGACCAGCTCCATTCTTGAGCTTGGAATTCTCTTCTGAGCTCATGTACATGCAGGTTGATTTCAGTTCCTTGGAGCTGTAGGATGGAGGTTCCTTGCTTTCTTGCTGGCTGTCTTCTGTGGCCTGCTCTCAGCTCCTCAAAGCTCCCAATGTCCTTTGCCACCTGGCAGGATCACTTCTTTCAGCAGAATCTCTCTCTTAAAAGGCTTTCACCTGATTAACTCTGTATCACAAGGATAATCTCCTTTGTTTACCTTAAAACCAACTGATCTGGGACTTTAATTGCATCTGCAAAATCACTTTACCTTTGCAATGTTCTATTGGCTAGAAGCAAGTCACAGTTTCTGCCGCACTGAAGGGGAGGGAGAGTCTTGAGGTCGCCTTAGAGTAGGTCTGCAACAACCTATAAAGCTGTAGGCTCTAAAATTGATCAATCAATTTTAGATATTACTAAGTACCTTTCTTTATACATAGTATTTTAGCTCTTATACGTCCCTTCCTCTTCTCTGCCCTCTCACTTTAGTTATGTCACTTTTTTAAAAAAATTAAATTCATGTATGAAGCCTTTGTCACTGTGTAATGTAAATTTGTGGATGGCAGACATCCACCATGTTTTGTAACTGCAGTCTCTTTTGAACATTATTGCCGTTTGTGAGGAATTATCTGCCCACTGTTCTCCCTGCTTTTCTCCATTATCTTCTAACTTATTTTTTTTAAGATTTTATTTATTTATTTTTAGACAGAGGGGAAGGGAGGGAGAAAGAGAGGGAGAGAAACATCAATGTGCTGTTGCGATGCGGACCCTTGGCTCCTGGGTTCTGCGACATTGTGGATGGTGGAGAGAGGCATTCACATGGACTACCGAGTCCTGTGGAGGAAAAGGGTGGGTGGCTCAAGAGGAGCCAAAAGCCTCGGCCTCCACCATGACAGGCCTTTATTTCTTTTCCTGGGTACATTACTATGGTCCTCATTGACTATGCACAGGTTGGCTTTAGGTGTTTACCTTTTACAGAAAACAGAGGAGCTGATGCTGCTGATCACATCACAGAAGAGGGATATTTGCAAATGCAAAGGGGAAAGTAGTTGAACCCGTTACACTCCACACTGGGGAGTTTTAGCATGGATTTTAGGAAGTTACAGTAAGTACTTGCTGTCTCAATTCAGGGTGAGGGAGTTTTAGCAAAAGCAAGTCTCAAATTAGACACATAGCAGGCCTAATTCCCCACAGGAGAACCTGTCTGTGGGTGTGGGTCCTATGCATCTCCAAGTGGGAGCTGGGCCCACGCCAGGCAGAACAGTCTCTTACATGGTTGCTTCTTGCATGCCCCTTACTGGGGACCTGGGCCACAACCCAGGCATGTGCCCTGACTGGGAATCAAACTAGCAACCCTTTGGTTTGAAGACCAGCACTCAGTCCACTGATCCATACCAGCCAGGGCTTCTTCTAACTTCTAATGTTGCTGTTGAGATGCCTGCTATAGACTAAACTGTCAAAAATTCATATGTGGATTAAATATAAGATTAAATGAGGCCATGAGAAGAGAAAGAGATCTCTTTCTCCACATGCACAGAAGAAAGAGGGGTCACAGCAAGAAGGTGGCAGCCTGCAAGCCAGGAAGAGAGCTCACCCTAGCCCCTGCCATGCTAGCATGCTGGTCTTGGACGTTCAGCCTCCAGATCTGTGAGAAAATAAATTTCTGATGCCGTAGCCATCCAGTCAGTAGATTTTACTGTGGCCCCCAGCCAGACTAACATGGTGCCCAATGCTGCTGTGATTCCTTTGTGCGTGACCTGGGGTCCATCTCTAGAAGTGCTGAGGCCTGTCCTTTGTTGCCGGTGTTCTGAAACATGATAATGTCTCTCGATGTAGGTCATTTAAAACAATTCACTCCATGGACACTTCCAGCTTTTAGATTCAGCTCTAGAACTACCTCAGTTCTAGAAGTGTTTTTTGTATTATTACGATGTTCTCCCTCATGTTTTCTCTTTCTGGAACTCCCATTATCTGGGTGTTAGACATTCTGGTATAACCCTTCATTTTCTTCCTATTGTTCATCTTTATCATTTTTTAAAAAGATGGCTTTACCATTTAATTTCTTTATTGAATTTACAAGTTGACTCTTGTATTTTTAACTTCCAAGAGCTCTTAAATGCCAATTCTTGTAATTATTATTAAGTGGGATATTATTCGTGTTTCATAAATGTAACATTTGGAAGTTTTCTTCTGCTTTCTGCATTATTTCCTCTGAGATTTTGGGAGTGGGGTTGGGAACTTTTCTGTTTGCGGTTTTCTCCACTTTGGGCTTTTCCCTTAAAAGAGATTGAGAAGGAGATCAGGGTCTGCTTGTTTTCCATGCAGAATTCCAAAGAATTTCCTGAGTGCATCTCCCACCTCATAGGTGCCTCCTTCACACTGAAGCTGTCTTCAAAACCTGAGCATTTCTGGACTTCTGACCTGCAAAGTGGCTCATATCTTAGCATTGTCACGCCTACTAACACTTAGGTTTGAATGCACCGTCCTCTGCAGAGTATTCTCCGTTACTCCATTTCTTTCTGTCTTTTTACATTGTTGTTTCTGTGACAGATGTCTTCTGTCTCATTAAACGGACACGTTGTCTTTCCACATCTTTCTTGTTTTGGGTAGTTTGAGGGATTATTTTTCAGGAGAAAGGCCCACAGACATGTCTGCTCTGCCATCGTGACTCCAAGAACACTCCAAGGTCATTTTAGTATGTTTTTCTACTTCCCTGAGGGAAAGGGCAGTCATTTGGAGTCTTGTCGAGATTATGGAATCTAAAGCTGGGACAGGGCCTTTGCACGTCCCAGAGTGAATCAATGGCTACAGACAAAAACTGGAAGAACTCAAATCTCATTGAGGATTTCAAAACTGCAGAAAATTAATAAATAGTCTGTTTGAATTATGGAATTACCTGTTTGATAATGCCTGTTGCTTGTAACTAGTTTGTGAAAATTAGATTTCACAGAAACATTATGTTTTGATTACAATATTAGAATTCTACAGTGAGACAGACCAGGTGATTTGAAGCTCTCTGTCACACTGAATTTTTGTAAGCCACACTTGTTCAGCTTTTAGAAACTCAGAAAACTTGGCAGTGCTCTCTGGCCGGGATGAATCAGCCTGGGAGTAACCACATCAGGTTTAAATTGAGGGTGGCAAAATGCTGCCACTTTTTAAAAGCTAATCAAGGTGCAGGCTTTGGTTCCCCAATAACCCAGGGGAATGATCCAGGGTTCAAAATTATATTCTGGCCCCCTGCTTTCAAGATTAGTGGAAGAATAATATTTCTGAAAAGGCTTAGTTATTTTGTGTTTGCTATTTACTGAACTCAGGAGTTTGGTTTACATTAGCAGGACTTCTGCAAATTGTGTGGAAGGGATTTAAAACAATTCTCTGCTTGTATGAAAAATGAGCCTGTGACTCCCGGCTCTTTAGAGCTCCTTGTGGGAGTCCTGGTGTAAAATGATATTTCACATGCCTGATTGGAACTGTGAGCCAGGCAACATCTGTATTGTTTTAATAAGCATTTTCTTGTAGAACTGAAAATTTCTTCTTCAGCCTTTCTATAGTGCTAAGCAGATCAACTCATCATACACACACACCAGTACTTAGAGAATGACTGTCAACAGATTTAAAATACACATTTGCAGAGATTCTGTGGTGATTGCTGTATAACTGTCTTATAGCTAGGGTTCTCCACTTTCCTTCCAATCACTGTTCCGTGTTACAGGAATATTTCGAGGAGTTCAGCTTACAGGTGCATGTGGGCAAGACATTTTTTTCCTAGAGGCAGACCCTCTAGTACTATATTAAGCACCCAGAAAATGTCTCTACCTCTCCAAATAGTTTGTTGACAATATTACCAGCCCCCCTCGCAAAGGCTTTTATTCTACATCTAGAGATAAATTCTACCCTTAACCTTCGGCACCCTTGGGAAAGGTAACACACAGATGTAAATTTCCAAAGGCACAGTGGCAGCAGCAGACCTGATTGAGAATCTACCTCTCAGCACGTAGGTGACAGAGAGGAGGAGCCGGGATGTCAGTAAAACAGGAGGAAAGGGCTTGGTTAAACGAGGATTTTTATAGTGAGACAAGCAATATGATTTGAAAACCACAAACTACTTAGCTGTCAGACTCAATTTTTAGAAGCCCACAGCCAGAAAGGCTGCAGAAACTAAGGGAGGCAAACTTTTCCTACTTTTAAATTTTGCTGAGGGCAAGCCCTGCAGACAGACGGGGGACAGGAAATGCCTGCCACGTGTGGTGAAAATGCGGGCGGATACTGGAGTGTGGTTTCCCAGAACATCGGATGAACCCTGAACTCTGCTGTCTCCTCCGTGCGCCCAGAACATACCCCTCAGCATATCGGACCTGTGGACGGGACTCCTCGTCTTGACAATGTGGCGCCAATCAGGAAGAATGCAAGTCACATTGCTAGAAGTGTTTGCTCACACCGAGTTTCTAACACTTAGTAAGGTAATATTTTTTGAAAGGGTGAAAAGGACAAAAAATTCTCAGATTCTTTAAAAGTAAGTAAGGATGGTTGTTCAAAGTACTACTTTAAAAGCAGAATGCCAACTTCTCTGTAATCCAGTAGGAAAGATTCTGGGTTGTGACATTCTCCGCCTTCGAAATTTTTGTTAAGAATGCCTCTTTATCTGCAATGGTGGTTCTTTACCTATTTGAGGTTTTTGTTTTCATTTATTTTTTTTAAAAAAACTCTTCCCTAGCATATGTGAATGCATGTGTGCATACATGTACATACACCCTTTACTTATGATTTTTAGGGGCCTTTAACATTTTCATATTAAAAAACTTGACCTACAGGACAAATTCCAATTCCACAAGCTTTTATCTATATCTTTCATAGTTTAGCCCCAAGATTTGTCTCCATTAAGGAGTCATTCTTTGACGCAAGATTGTGCTTGGAGAGTAGGCTGAGTTCTAAGTCATAGTGATGCGCAGTAGTCTCTAGACACTCTGTGAGGGAAGGTATCATGGGGTAGTATGCGAAGTGCTGAAATGGGCACTAGGTTTTGTGATTTGACCAGCTTTGTAACTCTTCATCGTGTAATTCTGGGTGGGGGTTGAGGGAACACATCGCTGATATCATTGAGTTTTGGGGGGCCTCAATATCCTCATCACATAACTAAGAGTGGTTCGGCGATCTCTCTCATTTCTCCTACTTCTGAGTTTCTAGACCTTTTGATTCCAGGTGATCACCACCTCACCCGGGGCAAGGCCCACTGCCAAGAATTCATTTATTAGACCACTTACAATGCAAGGGCATTGGAGAGGACCCCAAACCATAGAGCACGGGACCCTAACAGCCTTGTCCAGAGGCGAGCCGAGGATATTCTGAATACAGACAACTTCAATCATAAGTCAGTGTCTGCCTCTAATTCTCCCCTCCTCTGGGTCCCTTTCTCTGGTTCTGTGAGTTTTGGGCTAAAGCATATCCACTGACTTGTCCCGGCATTTACGTACTCCCTGATGCACTCACTTCCTTTTTTGTATGGGTTTCCTTAAAATATATTTTAAAATTACAGTTGACAGACAATATTATAATGCTTCAGGTATACAACATAGTGATTAGGCATTTTACAAGGTAGTCACCCCAATAATCTAGTACCATCTGACACTCTACACAGTTATTATAATATTGTCAATTATATTCCCTATGCTGTACTTTACATCCCCATGACTATCTTAGTAACTGGCGATTTGTATTTCTTAATCCGTTCACTTTTTGTCCCCATCGCCAACCTTTCTGCATTCACTTTCCTTTGAGAATTAGGTTTCCTACCTCTGCCTCATTTACCTACCTGGCCCTTCTAGTCATATCCACTCTTGGCAGAGGTGCCTTGCCAGCCTACCTCCTGTTGCCTTGGTCCTTCTGGCTGCCAGCTCCTCTGGCCACCCTTATCTCAGTATGACACATAGATATGACCTGAGGATGGCCATATCTCAGGGCCTTTCTCTCTCTTAATCTGCTTGGACTGCCATAACAGAATTCCACAGGCTGAGTGGCTTAAATAACACACCTTTATTTCTCACAGTTCCGGAGGCTGGAAGTCAGATCAGGGTGCCAGTGTGTAGGTTCTGGTGAGAGCCCTCTTTCTGGCTTGCAGATGCCACCTGCTCACTGTGTGCCGTGGTGGAGGCGGGGGGGGGGGGGGGGCGGTTTCCTCCTCCTCTTATAAGCATACCACTCTCATCATGACCTCATCTAATCCTAGTTGTTTCCTAAAGGCTCCATCTCCAAACACTATCACGTTGTGGGTTAAGGGCTTCAGCATATGGATTTGGGTGAAACACAGCCCTCTCACGTCTGACCATAGACAAAAGGGATAAGAAGGGACTGTCAGAGGAAAACAGAGAGAACTGGGGGCAAGGGTGCAAGATGAGAAGTAAGGAGCCCGAGAGTCTGAATTTTTATTTGCCAACTGTCTCCACTGATTCTAATTTAAGCTTGAGAGAACATTTCTTGACCTTCATTCAAGCTCATTCAAGATCATCCCAATGAACACATAGCTTTCACACTGGAACATCTTCTAGGTTGAGAGGAGAGGTTTTCTGGGGAAATGCTGGGCGTCATTTGGAAACAAATGGAGTGGAGTTGGTGGCTGCAATTGAGATAGAAATTCTTAAATCATCCTCCTCCAGCTTCCACAGACCTTTTTCCTCAAAGACTCACATACAAATTTCATGCATCCTCTGGCAACAGGGTGGCTGGACACAAGAGTCTGTCATAGACAACCTGAATGTAATCTCTAAAGAATTCCACCCTTGGCCTTGATGGAGTAGAGTGTTTCCTTGCGGGTGCTTTCGGAAGAAGGTCAAGATGAGCAGAGACCACCAGGCATGTTTCAAGGAGGATATCAGATTTCAGTAGGGCCAGGAGCTCAGGAGTGAGTTATTAGAGTGCTGTTTACTATACCCTCTGGCTATCTTCTTAATTAGGTGGAACTGATAAGCTTGATAAATTCTGAACTATTGCTTTCTGTTTGCCAATAACAAAATATTACTGTGTAGGATGTTAGTTATTTTCCGCATCAAACCCTTTCTATTTTCCTGAAGATATCATTAGCTTCCATTTCAATGGACCTTTTGTTCAGAGGGAGAAAAATGTCCTTTTTACCTTTTTTAATTAAAGCACCTTGGTGACTACCATACAGTTTCTTTAGACTTTCCCCTGAACTCCATTCTCTATGCTTCCTTCTCATCGAGGGTCCAGGGTTCCGCTCTCTCAGAGATCAATGGAAGGACTCAAACACAGGTTATTATTTTACAACTCTCGCTAGCATTTCTTACCTTATACTTTCTTTTTCCTCTCTTCTTGCTTCTTTCTTTCCTTCTTCTTCATCCATCTCTTCTTTCTCTTTCCTTCCTTCCCCCTTCCTTCATTCCACTGTGAATTAGACAAACCCTTGTGTCACAGATCTCATACATATAAACATTTGATTACTATTTTAAAATAGTGAGAAGCTATATGGGAAGTATTTTTAAGGGCCTCCAAACCACCAGCAGTAACAGCAAGAACAAAAAAAAAACATAAAAAGAGAATATTTGTTTATGTTTATGAAGCAATTACATACATAGGTTTATACATATAATTAAACAAACATGACATACTGAAATATTTTCTTACTGATGTCCTGAAACCATAATTATATCTCACTGAAATATTTAGTCATGTTTTAACAGGTCCAAGAATAATTATTTTACTGTTCTTTTTGGAAGGCGAACTTCGAAGTCTAAGAGTTCAATTAATTATCTCAGAGTTGAAACAGTTTGAATGTAGAAGGATTTTTTCCAGGGTTGTGTTGAATAATATAGATTTAAGTGTGAGTTCAATTGCTGCAGGCTAGAAAGATATCCTTTAGCTAACCCCCTCATTCAAAAATATCTAGGAAGTTTATTCCAAGTAATTACACCTAGGAAATGAACCAGATCATTGAGAGGTAACGGGAAACATCTAGGTTTTAGAAATGCACAGCAAATGAGATTGCCAAGAGTGTGTCTGGGAAGGAGCAAATTAGCAACTATTCAAGGATAAGGCCTGTGAATTGTAGCAAGTTACCCTCAAAACAGAAGAATGTCAAACAGTAGGCAAAAATGCTCTTTTGTCTTACATAGGAAGAGGCTGTTTAGGAAAATAATACTTGAATCATTTTTGTGAAAGTGTTTTCCTTTCAGAATTTATGTTAGAAATCTGACTTTCAGGACATTTTCTGTGGTATTGCCATGTTTTCCTGTGTCTGGGCTACTCTGAGGGGCGTATAAGAGAAGGTCGTGGTAGAAAATGTAGGGAAAGAAAATAAAATGAAGGATTAGAAATGGCAAATATATGACTAAATATAAAAGACTATTTAAATTTATTTTCCTCTTTGCTTCTCCTACATTCTTCAAAAGACATTCAAAATTATGTAAAGCAATAGTTACAGCATTGTCCGTTGGGTTCATGATACGTATACGGCAGGTGCTTGTGTGTCATTGTTTCATTCAGTGTTGCTGTGCTGTGACCTTGATGAGACGCTGTAGGAACTTAACTCTTTTCTGCATCAGTCAGCCTGTGGTAAAATTGGTGTTGATACACAGTGTTGTGCTGAAGTCACAGAATGTGTCAGTGGCGTCAAGCGAGGACGCCCTATGCATGTAATGTATGTGCAATAATAACATAAAGGGGGGAGGAAACGGGGCTATATTGAAGCACAAGCTCTATATTTTACCAGAATTAAGTCAGAATCAAACTGAAGTAGGGTGTTATAATCTAAGGTTCATATTGTAATCCCTAGAGCAACCACTAAGGAAATAGATTTAAAAAGAGAGTTAACAAATAGAGAGAAATTAAATTAGTACACGACAAAATATCTATTTAACACAAAATAAATTAGTAAAAGGGAAACGGGGGAAAAAGACTCAACACATGGAAAAAATAACTAAATAGCATATGTAAACCTAACCAAATCAATGATTAGATTAAATGGACTAAACACCCCAAACAAAGGCGGACATTGCTGAAATGAGTGAAAAAGCAAGACCTAACAATATGCTGTCGGAAACAAGTGCACTTTGGAGTCTAAAGACAAATATTCTGAGTAAGAAAAGATATAAAAAGATATACCGTGCAAATAGTAACCATGGTAAAGCTTGAGTGGTTATATTAATATCAGACAAAATAGGCCTCAGTCGAAAAGTGTTACTAGAGCCCTGGCCAGGTGTCTCAGTTGGTTGGAACATTGTCCTGTACACCAGAAGGTTGTGGGTTCCATCCCTGGTCAGGGCACGTGCCTAGGTTGTGGGTTTGATCCCCAGTCAGGGCACATGTGGGAGGCGACTGATCCATGTTTCTCTCTGACATCAGTGTTTCTGTTTCCTCTCCTCTCTCTCTAAAATCAATAACTATATCCTCAGATGAGGATTAATTTAAAAAGTGTTACTAGAGACAGAGAGGTGCATTTAACAATAATAAAAGAATCAAAAACACCAAGATACAGTATAACAAGTATACCAGTGCCCCCAAAATATACACACCACAATCTGACAGACAGAAAAAAGAAATATCAAATTTAGCTATACGAGATGGAGATTTCAAAACTTTTCTCTCAATAATTGTGAGAGTAAGTAAATAGGGAATCAGCAAAGATATAGAAGACTTGAATGACAGCATCAAATTTGACTTAAACAGAAGAAAATGGCATGTATGAACACTATACCCAACAACAGCATAATATATATTCTTTCAAGTACAAAAACATATTTTCCAGGATAGACTATATGCTATATGCCATGAGACAAATTTAAAATAATTGAAATCACTCAACTATAACAGAATTAAAATAGAAATCAATAACAAAGAAATTTTGAGATTCACCTAGTACTTGGGAATTAAACAACATAAGATCCTACATACCTCATGGATAGAAGACATCAAAAGGGACACTAAGAAATATTTTGAACTGAATGAAATTGAGAACACGATGAACTAAAAACTGTGGTGCATCGAACATAGTATTTGGAGAGAAATTTGTAGGTTTATATTAGAGAAGAGGTTCTCAAAAGCAGGGGGAAAAAAAGCAAATTAAACCCTGAGCAAATAGAAGGAAGGATATAATAAACAGTAGAAATTAATGACACAGAAAGCAAAAATACAATAGAGAAAAACCAATGAAATCAAAGAGATGAAGAAAACTGATAAACCTTTAGTTAGATTGACCAAGAAAAAGAGTGAGGACACAATCAGAAATAAATGGACATTACTACTGACCCCACAGAAGTGAAAAGAATTATAAAAGAAATATTGTATAACTTTATGCCAACAAATTAGACAGCTTAGATGAGATGGACAAATCCCCAGATAGGCGTTAATTACCAAAATTAACTAACGGAAAGACATTAGAAAATTCAAAGTATCACAAATAAAGAGATTGAACTAGTAACTAAAAATATGACCACAGAGAAAACTCCAGTCCCAAATAGCTTCACTGTAAATTATATCAACTTTCTAAAGATGAAATAATATGAATTCCAAACTCTTTCAGAAAATAGAAGAGGAAGGAGCATTTCCCAACTCATTCTTTGAAGGTTATATCACCCTGATGCCAGAGCCAAATGAAGAAATCACAAGGAAAGAAAACTACAGGCCAGTTTTCCTTCGGGACATAGATGCAAAACCCTTTAGAAAATATTAGCAAACTGAATGCAGCAACATCTGAAACAATGATTATACGCCATGACCAAGTAAGATTTATCTGCAAACCACAAGTTGGTTTAACACCCCAAAATCAATTAATGTAGCATACCATATTAATACAATAAAGGACAAAAAACTCTCACATAATTAATTAATGCTAATCTCTTAATAGTAACCTGAATGCTTCACTAATCCTATTTAACATCTTACTGCAGTTTGTAACTAGTGAACTATATCAAGAAAAAAAGTTAAAGTCATCTAGATTGGAAAAAAATAAAACTGTCTGTTTGCAGACACGTGATCCTATATAGAAAATCCTAAGGAAATTACAAAAAAGCTACCAAAGCTAAGAAGATTATTTAGCAAGTTTCCAGGACAAATGATCATTATACAATACACAAATAAGTCATTTTTCTATGTCTCAGTCACAAACAATCCAAAAATGAAATTAGGAAACAATTCCATTTATGGTAACCTCTAAAAGAATAAAATACTTAGGAAAAAATGTAACAAAAGAAGAGCGAGGTTTTTACAATGAAAATTGAAAAGCATTGCTGATAGAAATGTAATATCTAAGCAAATGGAGAGACGTTCCATGTTTGTGAGTTGGAATACTCAGTATTAAGTTGACTATTCTTCCAAATTCAGCTATAAGACTCACATTGTCAATATCAAAATATCAGCAGGTTTTTTTGGGGGGGAGGTAGGAATTGACAAAGTGATTCTACATATATATGAAAATACAAAGGACTTATAATAGCCAAAACCATTTTGAAAAGGAAGAACAAAGTTGGGCAACTTACCCTACCCAAGGTCAATACTCAGAATAAGGTACATCAGCTAAGACTGTACTATTAGCATAGGAAAAACAAAGATCAATAGAACAAAATTTAGCATGCATAAATAACCTCTTACATTTATGGTTTACTGAGTTTTGGCAAGAATACAAAGGCAGGTTAGTGGGAGAAATGGCAGTCTTTTCAATTATGGTGTTGGAATAATAGGCCGGTTTTTTTTTCCCAGGAAAAAAGGAAACCTTCACCTAAATCATTCACCATATACAAAAATAAACTTAAAATAGATCATAGACTCAGATGTAAGACATAAAGCTCTAAAACTTTTATACAAAAATGTAGGACAAAATCTTTGTAACCTTGAGTTAGCCAGTGATTCCTTAGATAGATACCGAAGTTACCTCTCACAAAAAATTGATAAATTGGGCCTTATCAAAATTAAAACCCTTTGTTCTTCAAAAGATATCATTAAGAAAATAAAAGGGAAAGCCACAGATTAAGACAAAATATTTGCAAATCTGATAAAGGACTATACCCAGAAAATACATACATACACACTGACTATGCATATATCCTACTGCAAATCATATGCTTGTAGTATCTGATGGAAGGCATGTATGTGGAATAGATTTTAAAATTCTCTTAAAACTGCCCTGGCTGGCGTAGCTCAGTGGATTGAGCGCGGGCTGCGAACCAGGCATTGCAGGTTCGATTCCCAGTCAGGGCACATGCCTAGGTTGCAGGCCATGTGCCCCAGCAACCGCACATTGATGTTTCTCTCTCTCTCTCTCCCTCTCCCTTCCCTCTCTAAAAATAAATAAATAAATAAACAATTCTCCTAAAACTAAATAAGACCATAACCCACTTAAAAATTGGCAGAAGATTTAAATAGTCATTTCACTGAAGAAAGTATGTAAATGGCTAATGGGTACTGGAAAAGGTGCTTAACTTCACTAGTTAGTGGGGAAATACAAATGAAAACCACCATGACATGCCCACTCAAATGGCTCTAATAGAAAAATCTAATAGCACTGAGTGATGAGGATGTGGAGAAACTGGAACCCTATAGCACTGTTGGTGGGCATGTAAGATGGGGCAGCCACTTGAGAAAACAACTTGGCATTTTCTTAAAAGGCTAAACATGATCTCAAAATACAACTCAATGATAACTCTCTTAGATATTTACATGAGAGAAATGAAAGCATATGGCCACACAAAGACTCATATGTAAGTATTCATGATGTTATTGTTTATAATAGCCCACAGCTGGAAACAATCCACATATCTATTCACTGGTGAATAGATAGATAAAATATCATGTCCACATAATTTAGCAATAAAAAAAGAATGAACTATTGATACACATTACATCATGAATGAAATTTTAAAACCTTGTGCTAAGTGAAAAAAAGCCAGGCAGGATAGAATACATAGTTCAATTTACATGGAATGAAAAAAATCTACAGAGACCAAATACAAGTCAGCGGTTGCCTGCGACTGGGACTGGCAATGAAGACTAACAGGAGCCAGGCACAAGGGAACTTTTTAGAAATGTTCCAGAACTGGATCATGGTGGTGATGTGATCATAATATACTAACACATGTGCTGAAGATCATCAGATTTTCCCCTTACAGTAGATAAATTTTATGTAAATTTTACCTTATCAGAGCTGTTTAAAAAAAAAAACACCTTGAAGTTAGATATTCACAGGAAAATTTGCTTAGTAGAATTATCAAGAAATTCTTTATGTAACCTACTAAATAGGTAAAATTATTTGCAAATCATATATCTGACAAAGGGTTAATATCCAAAATATATAAATAACTCATACAACTCAACAACAACAAAGCAATCAATTAAAAAATGGGCAGAGACCTGAATAGACATTTTGACATTTTTCCAAGGGAGACATGCAGATGGCCAACAGACATGAAAAGATGTTCAATATTACTAGTTATTACGGAAATGCAAATCAAAACCACAATGGAATATCACCTCACACCTGTTGGAATAGCTGCTATCAAATAGATAAGAAATGAAAGTGTTGGAAAGGATGTAGAGAAAAGGGAACCCTTGTGCGAATGTAAATTGGTGCAGCCACTATGGGAAACAGTACGGAAGTTCCTGAGAACATTACAAATAGAATAACCATATGGCCCAGGGATTCCACTTTGGGGCACATATCTAAAAGAAATGAAAATAGGATCTCGAAGACGTATCTGCACTCTAATGTTCACTGAAACGTTACTCACAGTAGCCTAGACATGGAAACAGTCTAAATATCTGTCAGCAGATGAATGGATAGAGAACATGTGAGATGTGTGTATACATCATTCGTCCACGTGAAAGAAGGAAACCCTGCTGCCCCTAACAACGTGGATGGACTTTGCGGGCATTACGCGAAGTGAAATGAGTCAGACAGAGAAGAACAAATACTGTCGGATATCGCTTATATGTGGAATCTGAAAAAGCTGAACTCATCGAAACAGAGTGAAGTGGTGGCTTCCAGGAGTTGGGGGCTGCAGGAGCAGGAAGATGGTGGTCAAGGGTACAAACAAGATGAATGAGTTCTGAGTATCTGACGTTCAGCATGGTGATTACAGCTGACCATACCGTACTGCATACTTGAGAAGCTGCTAACAGTGTAGATCTTAAATGTTCTCACCACACACACACAAAACGGTAGTTATCTTCATTTGTGTGTGTGGTGAGAACATGTAAGTACTATGTGACATGACAGAGGTGTTAGCTAACACTACAGCACTAATCATTGCATAATCTATAAAGTGTGTATAATTGTGCCAAATCAACACGTTGTACATCTTAAACTTACACCATGTTTTATGTCAACTATATCTCAATAAAGCTGAAAAAAAAAGTTTAATCTACTTTGTCTCTTAGTTGATTTTTAAAATGCTGGACTTATCTGAAGTTTGTTCTGGCATCAACTCTGACACTGCAGTAAGTGGTATATACCTGGCCAACAGTATTTCAAAAATATATTGTGTAACTGGGTATTGGTACTCATGCTGATAACATATATTTAATTACAATAGTAAATTTTCTTACAGACTACTCCCAGTATTTTATGAATTTTGTTGTAGATTTTTAGAAATAACCTTTTGGAGTTTTGTAGAAAAATATATTTAGTGGGCAGTAGGAGAATTAGCTTTATGGGTTGCAACTATTATTTTGCCCTTCTCCGAACTGGCTGCAGCCACTGTGGGCTTGCCAGGAAAAGATGTGCTGTTAGAAGAAATAGTAATTGGCCTTTGTCTATGACTGTTTAATAATCTTGCATTAATATGTACTAATGTATCCAAATTCATATCATTTTTTTAAGCAGTGGAAGTTTAGAAAATGAACCAAAGAAATGCTATCACTTGCTTTGTTTCATAAAATAAAACTGAACAGAATGGTTGATTATAATGTGGCTAATTTGCGTGTATTGTACTTACATTTTGTTTGGCCTGTATCCTCAGAAATAATGAGATTCTAGAAGAATTCCATTAGACTCTTGACTGTACCTCTAATGCATGAAATATATACATATACATGTATTTTCTGCCTTGTATCATTCTAATGCACACAAACATATCATGATATAAAATCATAAGTCTGACTTTTTAAAAAATACACATGATAGAAATTATACCCAATGATGTCTACCGTCTCATCACTGTCCAAGACTAGGCTTGTGAAAATCACACTGCTCAGACATTTCTGTTGCTCAATCCAGTTTTGACTCTTAAATAAAGATAAAAAAACTTGCCGTAGATTTTTTAGAATAGTAAAACTGACAAACCTTTGCCCTTGGAGGACATTTACAACAACTGGGAGTGGTTCACATCAAATTTACTGATGAAGATGGTTTATCAGATTGGAGAATATAATTTTTAAATGAAAACAGTATCTACACTTAGTATTGGGATATGTACAAATTGTTTTAAGGAATGGCAGTGTCTATAGGTATTAGAGCATTGCTTATTTTTTTAAATGGAAATGAGTTTTCTTGTGATGCTAAGTGAAGGAAGTCATTTAGTCTAACAGTTAGTTACTGTATAATTCTTGAGCATCATACAAATCACATGGTCAGCCTGAGCTGAAATTTGGAGAGGGCCAGAGCTGCCCATCCCCATGGGGCTGGAGATCTGGCCTCTGGTCCCTCCAATCCATCTTCTGTTCTCATCAAGTGATGTTGTAAAATGGTAAGTTAGTGTTTCCTCCCTTTGAAATTTTCATTGGCTCCTCAAACTTAAAAACATGTAAGTGGTCCTATTAACTCAAGTTTTAAGTAATTTTTACACATATCCTCAGTCTTCCATTCGTCGAGTCCTTTTCAAATCCCCATCAGCGAGGGGAGAAGTATGGCTTTGCGCGGACTCAGCGCCACTACTCTGCCCCCTCTCTTCCAGCAGTGCCGCTCCCTTTGTCAGCCACCGTCCAGGTAGCTCCAGCTCCGGAGCTGTAAAAGGGTCTGCTCGGGCCAGGCTGTGGTATCCAGGAAGTTGACATTCTCTCCCTGTTTTTGAGGCATTTTTTTCCCCTAGAAATCTTATTTACTGTTACTTTCCCATGTCCGGCCCTTGATCATTTTCTGCAGCTGGAGGTGCCCATCTCTTGGAGGGGAAAGGCCCACTACAGAGGAACCAGGCCCCTAGTGAGACGTTTTTGCTTCTTTCCTGTAAAGCTCCTCCTCCATGGCACACAGGTGCTCTGGGAGAGGTAGGGGAGGGTGAACATCTGAGCCCTGGATTGTATGCCGACCTCCTCCACCTTTTTCTCTCCAGGGCTCAGTCACACACTCTAGCCCATTCGCCCAGGTTCATTGACTTGGTGATTTTCTGTTGACAGCTATTGATCCTTTGTTTTCTGACAACTCCAGCCCTGTCTCCCCCACAGAGTCCATCAGTTATGTTACTGGGTGTCCATCCCCAGTGGTGGGCAAGGTTCAGGGTTTCTATTCTTTCCATAGGGCTCCTGAGCCCCCTTATAAAGCAGAGTTTGTGACTAGATGACGGCTCAGTTGTCCCTGAACACTGTATAGCAATCATGGAGACATTGACCAGGATGCACAGTAGACCCCAAGTTTGATGGGTGGGTGTTCCCTCTGCTCAGCCACAGTATTGTTGGTATACCTCATAGAAGAGTTGTATGTTCTGACTCCTGTCTACCTCTCCAGGTTCCTCCCTTTCCATCCACCAGCCAACCTGAGCTACATGCAATTTGCTTTAGGTCATTCACTCTGCTTCTGTTCATTCATCAAAAAAACATGTTTGAGCATGTACTGTGTTCTCAGCTCAAAAGACGGATGTGACAGATGAAGGTTCTGGAGGTAGAATGAAGGCACTCATACTCTGGGAGGCGTCGTAGAAATAGACGATCGCATACATGAGAAAATATTGTATGGTCATGGATACCATAAAGAAAATAAAGCACATTGATATGCCAGAGAGTCGTGTCTGGTGGGCCCTTTACTTTGGGGTTCAGGGAAGTCCTCTCTCAGGAAGTGACATTTAATCTGAATCTGAAGGATGTCAGCTCACCTTGTGTACTTCTTGGACCAGGACAAGGAGTTTGTATTTTATTCTAAATATAGGGGAAGCTGCAAGAGGATTTTAAGAAGGGTAATGGTGTGGTATAATTTTGCTGCTGGATACTGGATTTTAGGGGCTGTGAGTAGAAGTAGGAAGATGAGTGTATTAGTTTGCCAGGGCAGCTGTAACAAAATACCACAGACTGAGTGGCTTAAACAACAACAACAACAAATTATTTCTCATGGTTCTGGAGGCTAGAAATTCGAGATCAAGGTGTCAGCAGGGTTGTTTTCATCTGAGGCCCCTCTTGTTGGCCTGCAGAGGGCTGTCCTCTCGCTGTGACCTCACTTGGCCCTTCTTCTGTGTATGGGTATACCTGGGGCCTCTTTGTGTATCTTAACCTCCTTTTATGAGGACACCAGTCAGATAAGATTAGGGCCCCCCACAAGCGCCTCATTTTAACATAATCAGTTAAGGCCCTATCTCTAGATACAGTCCCATTTTGATGTACTAGGAGTTAGGGCTTCAACAGATGAATTTGGTAAGGGGTGGAAGACACAATTCAGCCCATAACAACAAGGTAGGAAGCTATTGCAGAGTCCAGAGGAAAGATGATAGGGCTTCTATCATTAAGTAAGAGTTCGCATGCAGATAGAACTAGATGGATTTGGGATACATTTTGGAATAAAGCCAAGATGACAATGATTAGATGTGAGCAGTGGGGAAAAGAAATAGGATCAACAGTGACTCCTGGACTCCAGCCAGAGCGATGGTGCTATTTGTTGAGCAGTGAGCTGTCACACCCTTGGGCGGGGTATTTCCTGTGTCAGGATCCCCATTCATACCCCAGAGTCTACCCACCCCAGCACCTGCTCAGACACCCCACTCTTCCCTCTGGTTATGGCTAACTCTTACTCTTTCTTTAAACCTTCAGTTGGAGAATCAGCTCCTCAGAGAAGTCTTATCACCCCTTCTCCCACCCAGAGACGTTCTGGGTGTGTGCCCCTCCTCTACACACCCTCAGCACCCCGTGTTTATGCCTGTGCACTCACAGCGATGATGTCCTTTCGGGGCTCCTTTGCTCATCTGTCTCCGCCGTTAGACCATGAGGATGGCAAGCGTGGTGGCTTATTCATCACCATGCTTCAGGCCCAGAACCATGTCTGCACATGGTCCCCAGCAAATGCTCGTTGGTATGAAATGAAGCTACCTGTGAGGTTTTGGTGGTCACTATTACACCTTCCAGCTGCCACATGGCAATGATAAGTTTTGACATTTAGAGATTTTTTCCATTTTTTTAATCTTTCAACAATGACCATGGCAATGCCTTTTAAGATGCTGGTAATGTCTTTTTAAATGTGTGTTTATTTAAGATGACAACATGGCAGGGAGGGAGGGTTGGCATGAGTAGAGCAAATTGTGATTGTTGCCATATCTCAGCTCCCAGGTGCTTTAAAGGCTTCTGTTTTCCTCATGTTAGCTGCATTGTTTTAGTGAGATTTTCTATTGGGGATTTTGGACATACATTACTTTCATTTGTTTTCACAAGTACCTTCAATACAACATAAGAAGTGCTCATATGATTTTATTTCAAATAGTACCTCTCTTCACTTCCCCTGAATTATTATTTATTATGATGCTAAATTCCTGCAGTGTAATGCAGACAAGTACAGACCCACAGGAAATCGAGCCTTTCTCTTGGTCTACACAGATTTCATTGAGAGAGTGCCCAACTTACGATGATTCAGTTTAAGATTTTTTGACTTTACGATGATGTGAGAGCAGTATGCATGCAGCAGGAACCGTACTTTGAATTTTGAATTTTGACCTTTTCCTGAACTAGGATATGCAGCAGTCACTCTTTTGCGATGCTGGGCAGTGGCAGCAAGCTCAGCTCCCAGGCAGCCCTGGGATCGTGAAGATCAACAGTGATCCCCTGCAGGGTATCACTGTGTTCGAGGATTTTCTCCAACCACACACTAATGCAAGTGCTCTGTGCATGCTCCAGGTGGGCTAGGCTAAGCTATGGTGTTTGGTAGGTTGTGTGCATTAATGAATTTTTGACTTATGATGTTTTCAACTTACAATAGGTTTATTGGGACATAAGCCCATTACAAATAAAGGAATATACTGATAGGTGAACCAACATAGAAATCTATGAGTACTGAGGCCCGGACTGGCAAGATAATGAGAATGAGAATTTAAACCAGAGAATCTGCTCTCAAATACCAGGGACTAACCAAAATCCATCAAAAACACCACTGATGTACACTAGTCTATTAGGAAAGCCCCTCCGGGTGGGTCTCTGTTCTTTGGGCTTTCTCTTTCTGCCTTTCTCTCCCTTCCACATTTCTGGCCCTATATTCCCTACTTGCCTTTTTATGCCTCCTCTTCCTGTTCATTTCCTCACTGCTTCTCATCTGTCCCTGCTGGGGAAGAAATTGAGGAAATAATAACTATATGAGGCCTGTCCAGAAGGTATCCAGCCATGTGATAGGGAAAACAGAGACATTTATTGAAGAAGATACAAAAAACATTGTATATAGGACAATGACACATCAGTCCCCTTCAAAGTAGGCACCTTGGGACCTCACACAGTTCCCCCAGTGTCTCTTCCACTGTTCAAAACACTCTGCAGATACCTTTGTTGGTATGGCCATCAGGTGCCCCATCATATTTTCCTGAATCTCATCAACAGTCTGAAATCTCTTCCCTTTCAAAGGTGATTTCAGTTTTGGGAAAAGCCAGAAGTCACAGGGTGCCAAGTATGGACTATAGGGAGGCTGAGTCACTTGGGTGATTTGATGTTTTGCCAAAAAATTCTGCACGAGACATGATGCATGATTGGACACATAGTCGTGATGAAGCTGCCAATCACCAGTTGCCCATAGCTGTGGCCATTTTCATCATGTTGTATCTCTTAACCAGTGAAGAACATTGAAGTAGTACTCATTAATTGTTTGGCCTAGAGGGGTATATTCATGATGGAAAACACCTTCCCAGTCAAAATACACACTTAACATGGTCTTGAACTTACTACAACTTTGCTGTGCCTTCTTCCAGTATGGAGACCCAGGAAACTTCCACTGGGTCAACTGGAACTTCATTTCCAGATCCTGGCTGTAGACCCATCTCTGGTTATCACCTTCTTGGGGAAAACTGGGTCATTGGTAGCAGTTTGAATCAGGTCATTAGCAACTGTGGCATGATGTTCCTTCTGCTCTGGTAGCAGAAGCTGTGGAGTGAATTTTGCCATGACACATTTCATGCCAAGATCCTGCATCAAAATCTTAAGCACAGTAGTTTTTGGAATCCCCAGATCAGCTTCTAGTTCTTGCACTTTCAGTCGCCGATCTTTGTTGATTGCAGCCTGTACACCTTCAACATTCTCAGGTGTTCTGCTTGCTGCAGGCCTTCCAGAATGTGGATCACTTTCAACAGATTCTTGACCATCTTTGAAGTGTTTGTGTCACATTTTTATTTGCACTATACTCATTGCATCATCCCCAAAAGCCTTCTGAATCAGCCAAATAGTTTCTATTGGAGGAATGTTTAAGCTGTTAACACAAAATTTAGTGCAGACTCATTGCTCTACTTGCTGAGTCATTTTGAATGTGACAGCCACACAGTGCACATGCTCACTCAATGGCATCTACTGCTCCCACTGACTAGTACAGTGAAGTCGTCATTGTTCACACATGCACATTCCAGTCCACTGTCCTTGGCTGCCAGGTTGCACTGATGTGGCACAAACCATTCCCATCACGTTAACAATAACTGGACTTTTTCTGGACAGACCATGTACATGTATAATATATTATATATCATACACATATATGATATGTGGTTTGTACCTACATCAGAATTTTATATTGCTTAAATATACATAACACTTCATGTAACACTTCATATTTCTAGTTTCTAAATTTAAAATGAGTAGGTTAAATATTTTTCATTTCTCTTTCAAAAGCCTCATTTCCTTTTTTCTTTGTTTTTAATTTGCATGTGAGTGTTTCTTATTCATTTTTCTTTACAGGAATCAATTTCCCACCCCTGCTTCAGGATTTCAGCTGCTGCTGAATTCCTGCTTCAGGCTGAGTGAAAAGAGGGGCAAGGAATGGGATGAGACATGAGAAGGGGCCGCAGGGCACAGAAACCGGGTCACAATGAACAGATGGATTCCCCTTTACTTTCGCATTTTTCCAGCTAGAGCTTTGGACCAAAAGCCTTATTTAAAGCAGGAGCTGTGTTTTCCTCAACAGATAGTGAAAGCCGTCTTGCCCATTACAGACGTTCTTTGCTCTCACCCACAGTCTCATTTTTCAGGGGCCGCTGGAACTGCCCACTCGGGGCCCTGGCCCTGGGGGGGTCTTCCCCGAGCTCCACTTTCTCTTGTCACTGCAAATGAACCAGAGGCTTGTCTGAAGCGACAGGACCCAGCAGACAGAGGCTTGATTTCTTTTGTGTGTGTGCGTGCTGTGCATAAGAAATCATTATTTTCCCTTAGACTGGGGTCATTTTTTTTTTTCTTCCTTCCTTTACTACAGACCTATAAATTTAATTATTTGGTCACTGTTGCTTTAATTAAAAAGTCTTACTTATCTTCAGAGGTTTCCTTTTTAAATTTCTAGAGATTAGGATTATCCACAGCACGTTAGCTCTTTTTATGTCCCTGCACTATATGGTTTCTATAATGATATAAAATGGATTGCTGGGATACTAGAAGCTAATCATATTCTGCATTTCTCTCCTAATAATCCAAGATTACATTAATCATAAATGTCAGCAGTGTCTGTAGATGACTTCTTGACTTTTGACAAAAAAAGCCTTCATTTCAGCCCTTTAAATTCCAAGGTCAAGGAGAATGTAACATTCAGAATAATTATTAGCATTATTTTACCTTGACATTTCATCCCGGCTTCCAGTTTAACATTCCACCCAGGCAATGAAGACGAATGTCATCTTTCGATTCACTGGAGGGAATTACCCCAATTAAACCTGACTTAAAGGCTATTGGAAACGCTGTATTAATTTGCTGTTCTTCTTTAAAATAGAAAATATTTCATGAAGGAGAAAAATTTTCATTAAAAGCATTAAGAGTTTACCATGACACGAACAAGCAATTTTTGAATTGACTTTTTTCTACCCAGGCTGGAATAATAATCACTGGGAGCCTCGGCCAGACCAGGCTCTTCCTGTCAGTGGGCATTCCGTCGGGACAAGGCTCCTTCTTTTCCTTTTAGCTCAAAGGTCATTGTTCCAGTTTTGTCACATCAAACATGATTAGAAGTGTATTTTAGAAATCCTGGCCATCCCATGTAGCAGGACCTCCTGCCTGTACAACCTCGATTACAATTCTTTTCCTTAAAATTCTCTCCCACCCCCATTGTTTTGAAGAAAAAAACATGTCAGGCTGAGGTTATTGGGGCATGGTCTCAAAAATTCTCATTCTACATTTGCTCTGCAAGATGGGGGTGATGAGCTATTTATCAGAACATAAGTGCCATGAAGACACAGACTGTGTCTGATTTAGTAAGTGCTGTATTTCCAGCACCTGAGATGGACTTGGGCAAGTGTTATTTTTGTTTGTTTGTGGGTTTTTTTAAAGATTTTATTTGTTATTTTTAAAGAGAGGATGGGAGGGAGAAAGAGAGGGAAAGAAACATCAATGTGTCATTGCCTCTAGTGTGCCCACAACCCAGGCATGTGACCTGACTGGGGATCAAACCAGCAACCCTTTAGTTCACAGGCTGGTGCTCAATCCACTGAACCACACCAGCCAGAGCTCAGGCAAGTGTTTCTATTAAGAATGAAAGTAGGCCCTAAAACACAGGGACTGAGACTGTGAGCTCTGAAATCAGACACACTGAGACTGGATCCCAGTTTTGCCAGTTAGGGGCAAATTATACCACTTTCTAAGCCTCAGGGTCCATCTCTGATGGGGGGTAAATGGGGATAATAGAAACAACTTCGTAGGGTTGTTGAGAGGATTAGTGAGAGAATGTATATAGTGTTTGGTTCTGGCCTGGAAAGCGTTAAGTCTTCCCAGCTAAGCAGAGAGGGGTTAGGGTCACCCCCTGCCCTCTTCCCGTAGGTCAGTTTTCTCCTGGTAGTACTACAGGGAGCAGCAACTAACCATCCATGTGCTGGTTGGTTTGGTGCCTCTGCTAAATTGTGGTCATTCACTGTCCAAGCTTCAGTTGTAAAATTGTAGGAAATCTAACTTCTTCCCTAGAATTCTAAGGCAGAATTCCTCATCCAGTCCTGTTCGACAGAATGGAATTCCTATTCTAGCACCCAGTCTTAGCTTACTGCCTGGAGCTAGTTTGAATCTTGGATGCTTGTCTTTTTGAACTGCGTTTCTGGGCCTGGCTTACCTTGATCTCACCTATACCTTTGCCACAGCCTCGTCTTCCCTGTTGAACTTGGATTTGGCCTGTATTGACCTGCCTGATCTCCATCTCTTGTGACTGATGGCCCAACATGGGACACATCCATCCACCTGCAGCCTGGCCTGGTTCTTGGTTTCAGTCCCGTGTAGTTGTCCTTTCATATAGGCACCTGCCACCTGGCACTCCTTGATGTCTTCACCTGCACACACTCCATATTGCCTTGTAGTTGGGTTTTATCTTAAATGTCACTTTCATGATAGCAAGGGATATCTCTTCCCTAATGCTATGTTCTCAAATACACAAATAAAATATTTTGTTCTAATGTGCAAAAATAATTAATGCCCACCACAGACATTTAATAAATGTTGACATTGAGGTGTATCTGCTTCATATGGGGGAAGAACTGAATGGTACAGATACTGTTGAATGCCCTCTATGACCCCTTCTTGAACCACTCCCTCCTGTTCTCCCTGCTCGGAGAGAAGCACTGCGCTGAAATTGGCTTTCTCCCTCCCATCATGTGTTTTATACCTTCACTATGCATTCGGGCAGCCATAAATTACATACCACATTGTTTTAAAATTTTATGTAATTTAAAACTATACATTATGCTGAATGCATCTATTATGGGTTGAATTTTATCCCCCTAAATACGTATGTTAAAGTCCTAACCCCCCAGTACCTCAGAATGGGACCTTATTACAAAAAAGAACTACTGCAGGTGTACTTAGCTGAGTTACAATACAGCCATACTGCATGCGATGAGTCCCCATGACTGGTGTCCTTATAGAAGGAATGTCCTGGGAAGAAACAGCCACAGAGAGGAGATGATGTGAAGACACCATCACAACACAAGGAACCCTGAGGTGTACCAGGGGCCAGGAGAGAGGCCGGGAGGAGATTCTCTCTCACAGGGCTCAGAAGGAGCCACCCCTGCTGTAGGGTAAGTGGAGGCAGTCTGGCTTCCTCACCCAGGTGTCTGGGCAACTAAGGGAAGCAGTGTTCCCATAGCCTTGGAGGGGCCTGATAAGTGCTGTTCTCATAGCCTCGAGACTGGGTCCTATAAACCATTTTCACAACATGAAGTGGGCTCTCATGTGCAGAATTATGTTATGTTATGTAATTTTCTGGCATTTTGCCGACTTTGTTCCCCTCCAGTACTTAAGGCAGTGGGAGCTTCTCACTAGATACACGCTTGCAGCATGCACGGCTCATGCGCCTCTGAATAAAGGCATGCCAGACACCCCAACGGCTCCGCGAATAGTCTTCTGTCTGTGCAAGTACCACGAACCTGCCTGGCCTTGAATGGTCACAACGCACCTGCTACATCTTGATCTTGGACTCCCAGCCTCCAAAACTGTGAGAACATAGAACAGATTGTTGATTGCCAGAGAGGAGGGAAGCTGGGGGCTGAGTTAAAAAGGTGAAGGGATGGAGAAGTTACGAAACAGTCCTGGGGATATAAATACAGAATAGGAAATGTAGTCAGTAATAATGTGATAACTGTGTGGTGCCAGGTGGATACTGGAACTATTGAGGGGACCGTGTTGTAAAGCATGTGATTGTCTAACCACTGGGCTGCACCCCTGAAACTAATACAAAATAATATTGACTGGGAAAACTGTCATTGAAAAATAAAATTTAAGAAAACTGTGATAATACATTTTTGTTACGTAAGCCACTCAGTCTGCGGCACCTTGCTATGGCAGCCCTAGCAAACTAACGGAGTGCCCTGCTGCAAAGCTGCCTTCTTTGCCTCAGAGACCCGCTTTCCAGATCCAGCCACACTGGAGAAAGCAGCCTACTGCCTTCATCTTAAATATCAACTGTGGTGTTAGAGGCTTTTAAAAAGAACATAGCCCAACAATACATGCAATTCTCACTTTTTTTTTTATTCAGTAAAAACGTACTGAGCACCAAACTATGTGCTAAGCCCTGGGGAGAGATCAGTGAACTAGGGACAAAGTCTTTTAGGAAATTAAGGGAGGTGACCTGGGATTTGGAGATGCGCCAACAGGGAAGGGCAGTAGATGGTGTGATTGATGGCATGAGTGCCAACGCCAGTGACTGCTAGCGAGAGGGCAGTGGCCATTGCTTGGAAGGGTCCTATTCTGCAGCTGCTGGAATGCTCATTCGCTGTTGCAGTGCTCCTCACACTTCATCAGCCATCAGAATCCCACGGAGGGCTTGTTAAAGCACAGGTTTCTGGGCCTCACTCCCAGGCTTTCTGATTCAGAAGGTCTGGCTGGGGCCCAAGAATTTGCCTTCTAACAAGTTCCCAGGTGATGCTAAGGCTGCTGGTCCAGGGAACACACTCTGAGAACCACTGGTCTGTTGCATTTGATGACTCTCATTGTAGTTCCTTTATGTAGTTTATATTTCTTCTCTTTTTATTTAATGAATTAATTGTCATCAGGATTAAAAAAAAAAAAATCTGTATCATGTCCTGGGTTGTAAAATTTTTGCTTGGTTGAGTTATTTTTTTTAAAGTTTCTGGTCGGGTTTTAAATTTTTTTTTAAATTTCTGGTAGAAATTTTAGTGTCTCTGGAACAGTGTTTTATGTTGAGTTCTTGGTTTCCAGCTCCAACAACATGCAGGGAGAGTAAGTTCCAAGTACACACCTGGACGTCTGACAAGCTTGGGCTTTTATTTCTCACTGGTGATCTTCCCTCTTCCCATCTAAGGCCCCTGATAAGTGGCAAGCTTTCTTAAGCTTTTCATTGCTGCTCTGAGCCTGCGTAGAGTTTTTCAGCTCCTGTTACAAACTGAATTGTGTCTCCCAAAATTCATATATGAAAGCCATAATGCCCAATACCCTGGAATGTGAGTATACCTGGAGACAGGGCCTTTAAAGAGGTAATTAGGGTTAAGTGAGATCAAAGGGCGGGGCCCTGACCCCATAGGACTGGCAGTCTCATGAGAAGTGGGAGAGACACCTGGGGTGTGCATGCAGAGGAAAGGCCACGTGAGGACACGAGGAGGAAGTGGCCATCTGCAAGCCAGGATAAGGGAAACTAAACCTCAGGAGAAACTCAATCTGCCAGTACCTTGATCGGACTTCCAGCCTCCCCAACTGTGAGAAAATAAATTTCTCATAAGCTGTCCCGTCCTGAGCACACTAATGCAGCCCCTTTTAATGGCTGGGTAGCTCTTCTCTCGGGACTTTATGTTCTCATCGCTGTCTAAATGCAAAGTGTCTGCCTCTTCTCTCAGGGGCACTAGAAACTCATCGCTCTGCATCTGGGAACTTGGAAATCCAGCGGAAACCTAGGGGGCTGCTCCTCATCAGCACCTACTTACTCCTCTGGCTTTGACTTCTTTCGTTTCTGGCACCTAGCAGTTTCCCATATTTTCCTTGAAGTTCAGTTCTCCCTCCACATTTTTAAATGTTAGATTTTATCCAACATTTGAGTGTGTTTGTCACTGGAGAAGTCCAGGCCACATCAGGTTCATCTGCCATGTAGCTAGAACTTCAATATTACGCTTTTAAATTCATTTAACACTGTCTTGCATCCAATTTGATTCACATTTCTCTGATGGTTTTCCTAAGACAGTATTATCACCTCCAGGCTAGAGATGGAGAGCTAAAGGTCAGAGAGTAAGTGATTTTCCCAAAGTTGCATAGCTATTAAATAATGGAACCTGTCCCGGGACCTACCAGTGCTTCCTGGCACCTACTGCAGCCAAAGTGCAGTTGAGCCATTCTATGAAGTATAAGAGCGATATTCTAGTTCCATATGATAGAGCTTTGTTTTAAAAAGCCATAGAATATGCTTGAAAACTCTCCAGATTTCAGAAAATACTGCTAAAACTCTTCCAAGTAAAGCTGTGAGATGCTGTCAGAAACATCTACATTTGACTGTTTCTCTTCTGTAGCTCTAAAAGCATCTTTTGAGAATCTGAGAAAACTTTCTCCTCCACACTATCTATGCCATCAGCCCTAAAAGACAGATTTGCATCTCTGTTTATGCTTGAAATTTAACAGAAATTCTCTCTATTTTCTTCTAGTAGATTCTGATGCCAACATTCAAAGGGTTGTTCCTCTTTAGCGTATAATGCTGGAATCCTTTAGAGTGCAATGTGTATTATGGAATTGAGGACATGGAAATGTAACTTATCCATTAGGCTATAGATTTCAGGTGCTCAGCTGAGAAATAGACTTTAAGGTGAGTTTTCTTTCTATACCAACAGGCTTGGGTATAAGGTAGGTCTTTTCTGAGAGGTACCTCTCCACACTGAGAAATCATTCTCTCCCGACCTGGCTTGCTACTTCCTGCTCTGCATTCTATAGTTAGAATCTTTTGATTTGTCTTCATGCTTCACCCCCCACCCAGGTCAAATAAATTGCACGCTGTCCTTCCGTCCATGAATTCTAGAAGGATTCTCTTGTTCCATTTAGACTCTCTCAACTCCTGCCCTGGGTTCATCCCATTTTCATTCATCAACAACCTTTTTTGTCTTAATCTCATACATACTTGCCAACACCCTTCAGTCTCTGCCTTTCCTGAAACTCGTTTCCCGGCTGGTCTCAAGAGAGCGGCAATGAATTTGCTTTGGATTCCTGTAACTGCAAGTCATTCTTCACATTGGCTGCTGGAAGGCCTCCAGTGAGATTGCGGCCCAGCTTTTGCAATGCACTGGACCTTATCACATGGTTTGTAGGCACTGAAGTCACAGACTTTTTTTGCTGCTGTCTACCCTCATGTGATTCTGTTCTGATTCCCTCAACAGTCTTTTTCATTGTGTCAAAAGGAATTGTTAGATTGGTGGGCAACATGTTTCCACATTAAAAGCTTTCCATATTGAATAACAAAGGTCATTAGATTTTGCTCATTTTTGAAAATATGAGACATTATTTGTTTTGGTTTCTTCTTTACTTTTTAATTTTTAATTTAAGTATAGTTGGCATAGAAAATTATATTAATTTCAGGTATATAAGATGGTGATTTGTCATTTATATACCGTATGAAATGACCATCACACTAAGTCTAATAACCACCTGTCACTATGAAAAGTTATAGGAACATTGACCCTATTCCTCTTCACCTTTTTCACACATCCTTACACCTTCTCTGGCAGTCATCAGTAGGATCTCTGATTCTATGAGTCTGCTTTGTTTTGTTTTTAGATTCCACATATAAGTGAAGTCATAGAGTATTTGTCTTTGTCTGCCTTATTTCGGTTAGCATAATATCCTCTAGGTTCATCCATGTTGTTGAAAATGGCAAGATTTCATTCTTTTTTATGGCCAAGTAATATTCCATTGTGTGTGTGACATCTTCTTTATTCATTTATGTACTGATGGACACCTAGGTTGCTTCTATATCTTAGGGCTTGTAAATAATGCTAGAGTGAACATAGGGTTGCATATGTCTTTCGAAATCAGTGTTTTGTTTTCTTCAGATAAATACCCACAAGTGGAATTGCTGGGTCATATGGTAGTTCTATTTTTTTGTTTGTTTGTTTTGTTTTTTGAGGAATCTCCATTCTGTTTTCTATAGTGGCTGCACCAAGTTATAATCCTACCTACAGTACATGAAGCTTCCCTTTTCTCCACATCCTCGCCAATACTTGTTACCTGTTGACTTTTTGATAATAGCCATTCTGGCAGGAGTGAGGTGATATCTCATTGTGGTTTGATTTGCATTTGCCTGATGATTGGTGATGTTGACCATCTTTTCATATGTCTGGTAGCCATCTGCATGTCTTCTTTGAAGAAATATCTATTGGATATATCATTTCTGAATATCTTCTCCCACTCTAGATTGTCTTTTGTTTTGTTGATAGTTTTCTTTGCTATGCAGAGGCTTTTTTGTTTGATGTAGTTCAATTTGTTTATTTTTGCTTTTGTTTCCCATGCTAGAGGGGACATATCCAAAAAGATATTGCTAAGACTGATGTCAAAGAGTTTACTATACATATTTTCTTACAGTTGTGTGGTTTCCAATCTTACATCTAAGTAGTTAATCCATTTTGAGTTTATTTTTGTATATGGAGTGAGAGAGTGGTTCACTTCCTTTCTTCCTTTCTTTCCTCCC